>VYZP01056881.1:2101-9601 GCA_013400635.1 Hypocryptadius cinnamomeus | reverse complement strand
AACTTTAATGAGCAGAACAGATACAATTTGTGGCATTAAAGTTATTCAGGCTCAATAAAAGCTAAAACTTGTCCTTGCTGAACGGTGAAATGAGATTTGCACGGCCTGTGTACGCCTTGTTTCCCACAATCAAACTGTCACAGCACAAAAACATTCTCCTGCATGGGGAGTTTTGATACCCATTTCCCTGGTGAAAGTGCGAGAAAGATCTGAAAGAGTTATTGACAATTCATACAGTATCCCATATTCCATTAGGTAGTACAAGCAGAGAACGTATCTTAACTCTGAAGGGAGATGAAGCAACAATGTTTTAAATTACTATTGACTCCACTAAATTTCCTGATAATGTCAGAAGACTGTTGTCTGGCAGGTTCATAAGAGACTCAAGATGATACAGGAATCCAATTATGCCAAGTCTATTTAGTTGTCCTGTTTGCTAAGCCAAAGGTTAACGAGAACTGCACTGAAAAAACCTCCTGTGGTATTACAAAGTATTTCTTATGCTGCATAACATGCAAATGAAAAAGTATTTTAATCAAGTCTTTCTTTAACTCCTTAATTGCAATGGGGTACCCTACAAGACAGCAAATTAAAAACTCATGATGGAAAAAGTGATCTTAAAAATTTGCCACTGAACTCAAGAGATCATCATTAATTACTCAAGTAATTATTGCAGAATATTTCTAATTTGGGAGAAAAAAAAAGTTCAGATCACAGGAGCATAGATAGTCATTGCTATTATTAAATCTTTATAAATAGTAAGCTACAGCCTCTAATTTTAGACAGAAATTAATTGTATTTTTGTTGGCAACACACTGCAATCTGTTTACACAGCTGACAAGTTCCAGCGCCACCAGACTCAAGCAGTGAGCTTTGAGGACTCGTCTGCTTCAGAGCAGATGACTCAACATTCACCAATTTCATTAAAGATGAAAAGGGGAAAAATTCACCTGCAACAATGTCACTTGTAAAAAAAGACTTAAAGCAGATTCATGAGTTTTACATATGTGAGGTATCCTATTCAGAAGAAAAGGAGGGGGAAAATACATGAAAACCCAACAGCTGTGGGAAAACAGATTAGAAGTGTTGAGTTTCCAGTTCTTTTTTGGGCTAATGTAAACTAATAAAATGCTAAAATGGATCCACATTTCAAAGCCTGTAATTACCACATGACACCATTCTGTTATTTCAGACCTTACATCTATCAGCTCAGATATGCCCTTGAATACATGGACTGAGATTTACCCACCTTTCTCAAACTTAAATACTGTTTCTGCAAACACCACCACAGATACATTTTTCAAGTACACTGGAAATTCAGACAGCTTTTGCCTTCTGCCTTTTTTTTTTTTAAATTGGCATAAATCCTTTTCCCAGAGCAAAAAAAGAAGCAGTCATATTCAAAAAGCAATTCTCCCTTTACAAGAAGAAATGGACAGGGAAGTAATGCATGGCAGATAATGGCAATATGAAAGAAAGCAAACTCCAAATCCATTTTCACTTTGTAGAACGATCAGGTTCAATAAAAAACTTGATTTTTCTACATTTTTCTCAGGCCACAAAATCTACATACAACATAACTACATAATTATTTCACCCTTTTAGGCACTTTTTTAGTGGATTGGTTGGGTTTTTCTCTAAAGAAAAGCAGATCTCACTAGCTGGCACTGGGAACATACTAGCAGAAGGAAACTGAAAGACATGGTGTAAAACACATTGTAAGGATGACCATGCAAGGAAGCAAGTCTGATATTTAATGGGATACTGCATGTAAGCCCCACAATTTCAGGAATTTGTGGGCAATCCTGAGTCAGTGGATTCCGTCACTGGTGGTGACTCCTCACTGATTTCAGCAGGAACAACTGCTCCAAAGCCAGGCAGAGGCTTGAGCACGAACTGGGTGAGCTAATGTACTGTAAAAAATACCTAGATGTGCACTCAGAGCATACATAAAAATCAGGGCTTTTTGCCTGAAGTTCAATCACCCAGTTGATTCCAACTTCCAAAATGCTGGGCAGCCTTGCTTCAGTCTAGAATGGCTGAAATGAAACAGGAAAAATGCACTGAATCTGATACACAGGAATCATTTCCCTGAGCTGCAGGCACCCAAACCTTGAGCATTTGTGTATTCCACACCAAAACTCCGAGTGTGCGTGATGTTAAAGTACTGCATACGAGACTGTAATTGTTACTGAGTGATTCCAACCAAAAATCCATGTAAAATCAGCCTTTTCTAGGCAGGAATGAGATGAGAAGCCAAGGAACTCACCGAGTCATCTGTGGCAGAAGAAGGCCAACCTTCCCACAGCTGGTGACGGACAGGGATACTGGTCAGGTCATACACATTCCGCTTCACCTGGGAAAAAAATAAAAGTAAATCAGAACTTGCTCCAAAAAGGAGAGCCAAAGGGCATTGTTTTCATCACAGCATCAAGCTTTTTATTTTTCCTGGTTCAACGCTCTTAGATTCAGATGTGGTCAGCAGGTTTACACAGCCAAAAGCAACTGAAGAAACTGAGTTGAAGAAAAAAAAACATTAAGATCTAAAAATTATCATTCAAAATGTTTCATTATCACTTCAGCATCTTAAACGTGCAGAAAAAAAATTCATAACACAGAATTTCCAAGCAAAAAGTATTACAAAGTAATGGAAAAAGTTAAGGGAAGCAGAAGGTAATAACAAAAATTCTGCTGCATGTTCTGCTAGTTAACTTTCATCTGAAAATACTGGGTGAAAATCTTATCGAATAAGAAATACAACAAGTTTTGCACAAGTTTCTTAAATGGGATCCAAAAATAAAAATTAGTATCTCAAACCTGAAAATATTAATTAATAAGCACATTTTCAATTAAGACAACACATTTCAAATATTTTTAACGAAATGCTTAGTAACACATTTTTACATCAACTCTTTCCTCATGCTATTAAATTAGAAGTTGCTACTGTTAATTATCTCACATGATGGTTTATAGAAGGAAGGGAGGGAGGGAAAAAAGAAGAAAGAGTTGAAAATTTTTAATAAAGAATACTACAAAATACAAGAATTATAAAATTCTTTCCATGAAAACATTACCACAGATACAAAAGCAGGCAAGTTTTATCAGAGAATTCGTGATAAACAATTATTTAAATCACAGAAAGATGTATTTTGGTACTTAGGATAGAGAGTGGTATCTTAAATTCTGAATAATGCCTTACACCTGAACACAATGACTGCACAAACAACATAAGTATTGCCTAGCAGGACCATAGCTGTGAACAATAAAATATTCCAGTGAGCCATGGTGGCTTTCCACAGGAATCCCTGAATGGTCTGGGGTGGAAGGAACCTTAAAGATCCTCTCATTCACCCCCTGCCCTGGGCAGAGACACTTTTCACTACACCAGTTTGCTCACAGCCCTGTCCAAGCTGGTTTATTTTTGGTTTGCCTTTCATAAAACTGCTACAGGGGAATACAAGGTCCAGCCACATTTTCAAAGGTCTAGACACATCCCAACGACCTATACTGCATCCAGAAAAACATTCTCAAAGAGATAAAAATAAGGTTTGATACTTTAAAAAAATATTTTGTATGACCATTCTCTAGGCAAAATATCTGAGCAAGTCTCAATTCTGCATCTTGGTCTCAGCTCTGAGAGGGCTGTACAGTCCAACACTAACAAACACAAGAACCCATTAAACCAAAAAATATTCAGGCAGATGGATAATATTTGACTTAAAGCAAATGACAAGGCTACTCCAAAAACCATCCTTTGATGCCTTCTTTAGATTTTCACTTGTTCACTTGTCAACAGGAAACAAACAGCAATTAATTGTGTTCTAACTTCTGCTATGAGAATTACTAAAATTTCTGTGAACTGAAAGAAATTAAATGCATTATATTATAGCTGTCAGCAGGAAAAGATCTTTGAGCTAGCATCTTGCCTGCAGTCTAGTGCACTTACCCTGAGTTAACAACTTTTTCTGAACAGAAAAATAGTTTGTAACAATCAGAAAGAAAGCTGAAATTTGCCAAAATGGTAAATGCTAACATAATCCATTTAGATAAAGGTTTCATATTCCAGAAATGAATGAATGATGATTCTACAGTATCATTCTTAGGAAGATAATACAGTAAGAGAGGTATTTTATATCATCTGATCCTACCTATTAATCAGTACTTGACACATCTTCAGCACCGAAGCACAGTTGAGATTTCACCCCACGGTAAAGTAATATAAACATATGGAAAGTACATATGCCCCCTCTAAAATTTTTAGTAATTTATTTTTAGTACAGGATGCATATGAAACATCTGGCAATAGACTTTCATCTAAAAATATTCTTGCATAATGAAATAGCACTAAAACTCTTTCCCTGGATCATCTTTAGAGACAAATGCTCCATGGATTCTTTCTTTTAAATTCTGCACAACAATGAAGAATTCGTGTGCAGACATTAAACAGTGAAACAATTGTTCTAATCACTATAAAGATCCCAAGGTGAGGACAAGGCAGGGATTTCCACACATAGTCTTCCTCACAAATGTTGATTTGGGCCACATTCTTCAAAAATTCTTAACAGCACAGTCACGAGCTTGTCAAAAAATACCCACAACAGAAAAAAATCCAGGGCATATTGAGATCCAACACAAAGTACAGGTGGTCTTACTGTATTTTCAGATCTTCCCTTCAATTATTGTTGCTTTTTCTCATTATTTTTAGTACTAGAAGTTATTTCATGCTAATAAAGTCCCCCTTAAGAAAAACTGTGAAGCATTGTCTCATTTCTGGACAGATTTAATACGTAGGCTATGCAGATTTCAATACCATCAGTTTAAAGCTTTCTGAATATAAATATTCTGCATAGGTCAGTGTTTTAAAATCATTAAGATATCTCTCAATTTTTTCCTAAAACTGGTAAATTACATGTACACATGATAACCTTTATGTTAATATTAGTTTTGTTCAGGAGTTTTTGCAGGAAGACTGACCTGGGAACTATGCTTCAATTAAAAAAAAAAATACAACTATATTTTAACTAAAAAAATTGAAACAAGAACACCGACTCTCTAAGACACAGAATACTGAAGTATCTATTAGCAATTCAAGTGGAAGCAATTCAAGAAGCAATTTTAGTGCTTCCTCAGAGTGTCCTTGGTGGCTTTGTAGAGAAGTGTTGCTTCATACTGCCTCACAACAACCCAAAATGTAACAATCCTGACCTGTGTGATCACAAGAACACAGTTCTTGCTGGTTTCGCTTTCTTGCATTAAAAACCAGGATAAACTGTCCCTATGAAATATTTCTTTTCCAGCTACACACCAGAAACAGTATTATTTTTAAAATATAAAACTCTAAAGTGCACTATTTTTAAATAACAAGTGAAACTTATTTACAGAAACATGGGATCAATAGGACTACATAATATTGTTTTCAAAAAGCCTTCAGAAGTAAAAATAAATAACTCGGAAGTCACATTCCTCAAATTCCCTTTTAATTCCAAAGCACAACAGAAAGGCATTATGAAAAAAACAGTATTTCCCTTCTTTCATTAACTCATCTGTAACTGCACTGAATTCAATAACATTCCTCTGCTATTCTAAGCTTGAAAGGCATGCTCGGGGTAAAGTGTTATGTTGGTATAAAGCACAATGCCAGACTGATGTGCTGGACAAAAGTGATCAAAGTTGAAGTAATTTTAGCCAAGGCACAAGTATTCTGCTGCATTATTCTACCAGAATGACATCTGTTGAGCAACTCGTCGCAGAATAAACCAGTTGTTCTAGGCAGGCCTGGCTGGGTAGGGGACCATGTAAGACTGATTAGAGTAATGTTTGATTAAACAAACTGCTTGAGTTAAGATCATAACTGGATTTGGAATTCACGCCAAAGCAGTCCTCTTTCAAACAACAAGCCACAATCAATTATTTAAGATAAAATAAGCTTGCTTTTAAATAATGATTTGATTTTTGGTTTCTTTGATAATTAGAACACTGTTACGAAAGCAGGCTGTAAAATGTTTTAGGGATTAGAATATTTACCAATTGAGTACAGAAAACCCCTTTTCTTCATTAACTGACCTAATTTCAGTTTAAATTGAAAAACTCCACGAGGAGGAAAAAGTTCTAAAGATTTCTATAAAGCAGAACTGTGAACTGCTCCTTCACTGGGCCAATAAATATCTACAGCCACACTCTTCACACAACTGAGAAAAGTTAGCCCAGTAAATGGACAAAGTCTGTGTTAAGGATTTTACTTATAAATTCATTTGGCATTGAGAGGAGGACCAAAATCTTTTCTGTGTAAAGCAAACTCTAAATTGCAGTGCCATCCACTGAGCTACATGTATTGGCAAACTTTTTAGTCCAGCACTTTTGATCAGTTTGAAATACAAATTGGTGGCATTGTCTTTGTGCAGCCCAGAATGTCTTTTCATAATGTTCAGATGCCATGGTGACTGGCACATTACTATGGCAGCCACCCTTCAGATTATCATCTCCAGAATATAAGAGATCATTTAAAAACAAATTAAAGGCACATCTATTTGGTTTCACTACTCAGCTGTAAACAGTATCAATACAACCATTAAAAAAAAAAAAAAGAAAAAAGAAAAAAATAGCCCATATATTTCAGATGCAGTCTTACTTGGAAATGATGTACAATTTCTGCATAATGCTGGAAAACCATGTGAAGTTTTACCTTCAGCTCATTTTCACTAGTTTTAGAAGGGAGTTAAAATATTAAACAACTTCTAATATTTTAAGAAAACCCGTATGTTAAAGTAGCCAACACACTCAGAAAACTTCCCAGACAGAGGCAGAGTGTTACCTTCCTATCTTTCACTGGTTTCTTTAAACAGATGAACATGTTGTTTTCAAAGTAAAGTTAAACACAAAAGATACACTTTGTTTGCAGATATGAAGCTAACCCAACATTGAAAGTCCTGCCACATTGATATTAGTAAGGATAAAGTGAAGCAAAACGTACCACAGGGCAAAAAGTCTGTACCAGGTACTGTGATGACAACGACCTTCTGGTGATTGCACTCAGCAGGAATAAGTAGCTATTTTCTCATCTCTGAATTAGAAAAATCTGATATCTACTCTCAAAAAACAAAGACCTAACACTTACTAAATTATTTTAAAAAATTAAATTTATACTGAATCATTGAAGAAGTGTCATGCCTGAATCTGTATCTTTGAATCACAACAAATCACAACAAAGTTTAACAGTAGTTTCCCTCAGGCTGTTTTCAGCTTATGCAGGTACAAAGTTAAGTGAAATAATGTACATAATGAACTTTTGTTAGTCTTATTATTAAATATAATTTATGCAAAGCTGTAAATTGGCTGAGATGCTAAAGACTGTTCCAGGCACATAGGCAGCATGAAAGACAGTGCAAAAATGAGTGCATGAAAGGCAGACAAAAGGAGCAATAAAGTCAGAGGACTGTGAGGAATGTGGAATGTGAGTTGGGGGATGCAGGGAAATGAGATCAGATGCAGACAGTCCAAGGT
>VYZP01056877.1:16995-64004 GCA_013400635.1 Hypocryptadius cinnamomeus | reverse complement strand
ATGCAAAAACAAGTGATGGATTGTTTTTCCCTCTGTGTGTGTGACAAGTCTCCCCAAGGATAGCTGGCCACACTTCACAGCACAGCAGAGAGAACTTCCCTCTCACTCACAAAGTCATTCAGTTTTCCAAGTCCTTCTTGTGTTGTCCCAAGCTCAAATGCTTTCCATTTGTCTTTTAGGCAGGAAGACTCCCTGGTTCCCCACATGCATGTGCTCACATGAGCACAGAGGAAACACTATTTAATACTCACATGTATTATATTTGACATCTGCCCAACTTCAGCAAAACAGGAGTCAGACCAAAACGTAGCTCATTGTTTTTAATCAAAGGAATACCAGTCTTGCCAATTGTGGTGTATGATTTTCCAAATGAATTAAAACAGTGTCCACAGCTGAATATGATATGGTCTTGTGCAATACCATCACTTGTTTTTGCATGCCCATGAATGGCAAGGCACAGACTGGTGTAAAACAGAAGACATGAAGAGTTTTCATCGTGAGAACAGAATGAACTGGAAGGAAATTGAGCCCAAGCTGTTTTCTATATTGTTTACTACAGCAGTAGCCCATGGATCAAGAGATGTTTCTCCCAACAAAGACAAACAAGACTGATGGTCTGTCTCCCTTATGATGACTGTGGTCATATCATACTGACAGCTAATGGGACCAAATATAGAGACAAACTGAAGGTGGCATGTGCATTTGTGGTTCTGGAGAGGATTGGTATATTGTTCTTGCACAGATAAGGACACCACAAAGTAAGAAATGTACCAAGTGTAGTGCAAACAAGGCAAAGTGTGTAAAGCTGGACTGAGAAGAGCCAGGAAACAGCACTGAGGTAAGACCAAGTCTCCACCACGAAGTGTCATACTCTAGTAGTGTCACTGTCTGTCCCTTGATCTTTAAGTACCACAGCATTTGTAAATCTTTTCTGCTTGAGCTGTAGGAGACTCCAAAGGTTGCCCTGACCCTGGGCAAGTCTCTGTAAGTCATCCTGGGACACAGATTGCATCTCCACACGTAATTTCTCTCCCAGCAGCAAGGGTGGATGTGCAACTCCTTCCATGTGACTGTTCCTGCTCCTGTTTGACATCTCCATCCACTGGCAACTTCTGGCATTCGGAATTTACTGTGAGAGTAAAAAAAAAATATTCTTATAGCACATCACCTCTGAGAAGGTAGCTGCAGTTCTCTTTCCTGTCTGATGTTAGGATTTTCCTGAATGAAGGGGAAAGGAAGGACAGTAGGGTCAAGCAGGCTGCTCCTTCTCCCCAAGCACTATGACCCGCATGTTGAGCTGTTTTAAAGCAGTTCTGCTCATCACAGAGCAGATGGCTCCTGGAAGAAGGAGAATGTTTAGAAGAACTGTAGATACTACTGTGCTATAAACAAACTTCCCTTTTAAACAACTTATTTTAGTGCTGGCTGTGGATAAATATCATCTTATTTTAATCATCAACTGCTTTGGCAGCAGCAGCACCCACTGCTGCCACTCCAGGTCTTGATCTGACATCATAAACCCCCTAAATATTTCCTCTCCTGGGTGGTTTTGATTAAATAACCTCACCGCTCGAGAATGGATGCACTTAATTTACATGTAGCAGGGTTTATTATGTCAATATGATAATCTGGTTATTATAATCTTTTTTTTAAACTAGTAACCATGAAGGCAGCACAGGCAGGCCTGGCCACAGCAATTTCAAAGGCAGAGGAGAGGACATCCTAGTTCAGGCAGGACCTAAGTACCTACAAGTATCCTCTCAACCATCAGAGCCCTAACTCCTCTGGCTCTCCACGCCTTCTTCACAGGTCTATTTCTAGGATCATCCTTTGCATTTTGCATATGTCTGTGAAAGCCATTCAGTGGATGAAAAAAGCCAACTGTCTCATTTAGTGAAGAGAAAGTCACTAAACAATGCAATTTTGGAGGGATTTGTTCAGTGTTTGGCTCAGGTGATAGACAGGGGGATCCTCAGACTGGGAATTTAGGCTCTCCCAGAAACAAATGATTCTTCACCCAGGGTTTAAATGCTGCTGTGTTATCTGAGATAACACCACCAGGGAAATGCTGTTGCCACACCAGTACACTGTCAGTGAAAGAGCGACCTGGACTCGCTCAAAGGCAGGAGAAAATTGGTTTATAAAAGACCTATCTGTTGTCATTGATGCTGAAGTTCATGGAGTTTTATATTTTCATATTATTTCCTGTATCATCATCATGGTGTGGCAACCCAGACATCAGGTTTGCTGCACCAGCAGCACTCTCTTGAGATATGCTCAAATTCCAGGATGGATGACCTTTCTCTTCACCTACCTTCAGTTTTATTTACAAGCTGAGAAGTCAGTATAAAAAGATTTTAATTTGTGTTCAGAGCCTGGAGAAAGATTTTGAAATGAGTTGCATACATGGCTCTCTCTGTAGTAACTTATTCATTGTCCAGTACAGAGCAGCATTTAGCCTTAGGTTGTGTATGTTCCCATTTTATGGCAATAAAAGAGGCAGCAGTGTGAAAAGCTCTTAAGAGCTCTTCAGAGCAAATGTTTCATAATTTTAGGCCATGACAAAATAAAAGTCACTAAAAAAATTCAGAATGCACAATCCATGGCCCAGAATTCAGCAGCTGCCAAACACTAAGAATAAACATCTCCTGAGTTGGCAGCAGGCTGCTGTATCTGAATGATGACATAAACCTATTTAGTTAAACTGCAAATACTGCTCAGTAAAGCTCACTACTGCTTTTTTTTTTTTTCCTTCACTACATTCATTGTCATAATAGTTAATCATCTGGTTGTTTGCCTACATTTTTCTTACAAATGTACTACTCTTAAAGTCACAGTACATTTCTGATACTGGTTTTGGAGGCTGTGATTATTGTTCATCAGTTGGTGAGCCCGTGGGAATCTCAGGAGATTTAACAGGACCAAGTGCAAGGTGCTGCATCCCCAGTATCGACACAGTCTGGGAGATGAACATATCAAGAACAGCCCTCTCTAAACGGACTTAGGTGTGCTGGTGGAAGAAATGCTGGACATGGCAAAGTTCATTCACAACCTAGAAAGTCAAACATGTCCTGGGCTGCATCCAAAGACCTCTGGGCAGCTGGGGAGGGAGGGGGTTCAGCTCCTCTGCTCTGATAGGACCCCACCTAAATCCTGCATCCAGTTCTGTGGCTCTCAGCAGAGGAAAGACTTTGATCTCTTGGAGGGAGCCCAGAGGAGGCCACCAAGGTGATTAGAGGCATAGAGCACCTCTCCTGTGAGGAGAGGCTGGGAGAATTTGGATTCTTTGGGTTGGAAAAGAGAAGGCTACAGAGTGGCATAATTGTGACATTCCAAGGGAAGAGAATGGAAGGGAAGACAGGCTACAGGAAAGATGAAGAGGAACTTTTTATAAGGGTGTGTAACGATAGGATAACTGGTAATGGCTTCAAACTGAAGGAGAGTAGCTTTAGATAAGATGTTAGGAAGAAATTCCTTAAAATGAGGGTGTTGAGATACTGGAACAGGTTGCCCGAAGTTGTGGATGCTCCATCCCTGGAAGTGTTCAAGGCCAGTTTAGACAGGTCTCTGAGTGACCTGGTTGAGTGGGAGGTGTCCCTGCCTATGGGAGGGTTTTGGATCTAAGTGATCTCTAAGGTGCCTTCCAACAAAAACTGATCCATGATTCTCTGAATTATATGAATTTTTCAGAAAGTAAAATTTTGAATCCAGAAGGACATCCTTCTTTGTTTCAGCCCTGGAGTGGATCTGTGCATCTCAGGAGCATGTTTTATCTTCTTCAGGTTTAATTCTTGACAAACACTTTATGGAAACTGTGTAGGCGAAATAGATCCATCATGCTTGTGTGCTGAACATACAGCAAGGGGGAAAAGTATGGCAGGAGTATCTCTCTTGCCCAGATAAGCATGTACCTGTTACTGTGAGAAGTCACACTAATGTTGATACTTCAGGCACCTTTACAACACATGCATAAATACATATTTGCATACATACAATTGCTTCTAAAGAGTGTAAGAAATCAAAACCCAAAACATTTTCTAAGGAAAATGTACATGGAATGAAATTCAGTTCTGCAAACAAACACAAACCAAGCTCCAGAACTTGAACAAATATATTTCTTGAGAGGTAATGTGCAGTACTATAGGTAAAGACCAGGTCATCTTTCTTATGGACATTGGACAAAGTTAAGGACGTGCAGCTAAGCTTCTTTAAATTGCAGACCTAAGGTAGTTATTTTTAATTATCCAGATTACTAGTTCATTATTTATAAATGAGTTAAGTATTTTTAGTTCTCCTGATTTTACACCACCTACTCACAGAGCTTTCTTGCTCTCACATATCTGTATGGACTTCTTGTAACAAATGAAAAAAGAAGATGTTAGAACTGAGTCAAGAGATCCTGCAGCCGAAAGTGACAGCTCTCTGAAATTCTTGACTGGGTATGTTAAGTAGAAAAAAAGCATGCCAATAAAATGCTGGAGCTCATCTGGAAGGATGTTGCAGTCCAAGAGTCATTTTTCTGCTACATTTTTGGTTCTTCCATGCCTTGAGTCTGGTGCATGATCTGAGTTTCTGCATCTCAAGGTCATGAGGGTCAGGAGCAATGGCAAGGAAAGAGACCAGCATAACTTAGGGATTGGAGAAGCTGCTGTATGAGAAGGAACTAGAAAAGCTGAGTGTCTTCTGGCTGAAGACAAAGCTGAAGGGGGGATATGATGGGGACTGAGTCTGTGCTGGATTGTGACTGCAGAACAGTTACTGATCCCACAACACCAGAACTCCCTGACACCCAACAGAGGATCTTTTAAAAGCACAAAAAAAGAAAGAATTGCTTTCGTGGGGTGTCCCAAACTTCTGACACTGCTGCTAGAGGAGACTGTAAAACAGGCCATGAGCAGCACCCAGAGGGAACCTGAACATCTCTGTTCTGAGTGTCAATGCTGGGGGAGTGTGTGGGAAATTAACTACAAATAGTATCTGGGCTTGTGTATTCTCTTGAAATAGCATCTCTGACTGTCACTGGTGGAATAGACGGATGATGGATCTAACACAGCAGGGCATTTCTAATGAGCTTATGCTCTTATGCAGAGATGGCTTATTTATTTTGACTTCTGAAGAAAAACAGGGAAATTTGCAGCTAAATGGAGACAATATTGGGGAGAATTTCAGGCAGATTTGATGACTTCAAATAAAAGCTTAGTACTGAAAAAATCAGGCATCTTTAAAAATCTTGAAAAACCTCCTAATAAACATTTTGCATAGAATACATTTAATTTTTAATCATAGAACCACAGAGTAACTGGGGTTGTCAGAGACCTCTGGAGGTCTCTCAAAGCAGGGTCAGCTTCAAAGTTAGATCAAGCTGCCCATTATCCCTCTGTAGTACACTTCTGAGAAGTCTGGCTCCATCTCCTCTGTAATATTCCTTTTAGGAATATAACAATTCAGTGAGCTGTATAAAAGTGATGTGAATTTTTTTCCATGTGTATTTCAGCAATAGGTTATAACCTTGCATTAATACAAGAGTCCTGTGTGTAGATGTATTTTCTATGAGTGTTCCTTTCTCATCTCTCTTTCCTGTGGGACAGTCTCAGCATAAGTGTTGAGTGAATAACTAAATTCCTTGGAAAATTCACACACCATCTTACAGGAAATTCCTATGGTAACATAAAGGGGAACCTCAGTTCTCACAACTGCTTCCTCTTTTCTCCCAGACTTCTGCTAAAAAGGTGGTGAGAAAGCAAAGCCTGTTTGTGATTTGCACTGTGCTTTCCTCCTCCTTGCCCTGGAAATGGTGATCAGTGTGCCCAAGCTGGTTCATAACATACATAGGAGGCAATACTACCAAGGCTGTTCTTTCAAAGCATCCTGACAAGGGAGGAGTGGAGCTGCAGCATCCTAGGGTCTTGAGAGGATACCAGTGTGAAAAGGAGTTTGAGGCAGCTGTAGTAAGGGGAACACACCAGCTAACCACAGATCCCTTCTCTTGAGTGTAGGAAGTGATGGTGGCTGGCTTTTGAGTAAAACAGGCAATGAAAGGACTTTTTATGACTGTCCCTTGTAAAAGCACACATGCAGACTTCTGGAGATAGGACAGCATTGTCCCAAGGACTGTAGGAAAAGACACCAATTGCTGTGTGTTGTGGGTCCCATTAGCCACTGCTGGGTGGAGTGAGAAGCAGGTACTCCTCACCCTAAGGCCCTGCTTTCTATGGCCAGGCACTCTGCAGGGAGCCACCACCACGGCAGAATCCATGCTATGATCACAAGGCAGCCATTGCTTTAACATTTTACAGTCTCTGGGCACTGTGGCTGAATAAATTCCACGAGGATCATTATATAGGGTCCAATTGCACAAGAAATTGAAGGTGGATGAACAAAAGCACGGTAGGCAGCTAAGCTGGGTAACAAGAGTAATGAGGCAGGATTTGATGGATGTTAACACTGAATCAGGCAGGATTCATCCTTTGAGGGTTCATATCCAGTCCGTCAGTGTGCATAAAATGCTGTATCATCACACAGTGTTTGCTGCTTATGTTCATGCTTGCTGGAGCAGGCCAGGATCTCTAACTCTATGGAGAAATCCCACTTGCTGAAGCAGAGGGTGGGACATGGCCTTGAGGAACGTGGAGGTCTTGCAGAAGCAACTGTGGCCCTCCTAAAGTGGCCACTTGCATTCACTGCAGAGTGGTGGTGCTGGAAGCAATAATGCTTAGCACTGACACAGCACTTCACCCAAACATTGGGTAATTAATCTGCAAAGCAGCAGGAGATGCTCTTTGCAACTGGTTCTGTAAAGGACTGGAGTGGAGAGAGCTATTAAAACCATGCTGACATCCAAATTGTCCCTTGGCAACTAAAAAAAAGCCTCCAGAACTTACCATGTCCTCTTTGTTTTATTAGTCCTCTTAATATTCAAATGAAGAGAGAGTTTTCGAAAGTTTGTCCTCAGCCTGCCCAGCTCGCAGAAGTTTGGCAGACTTCAAAGGAGCTGCAACAATTTATTGTGGTTCCTACTCCAGTGATTTTGTGACGATGAATACATTTCTATCTGGAGAGTAGCTCACTTCTAAAGATTACAGTTAGCAGAACACTGTAGATTACCTGGCTTTATAGATTTACCCCTTCCCTCAGGTCTTTGCAATTTAAAAGTTTGGAAACAGGATTTCTTTTTCTCCTGAGTTAATTTTCCAGTTGGTGAGCACTGACGGCTTTTTTCCCTCCCCCAGTGAAGCTGCACAAGCACAGCCGTGGGAGGAAGGAAAGAGAGTTTTGTGGCTACGTCTCTGATTTGGAACCTTGGATGTCAGAGCTCTGCTGCCAGTCCTGTCTGTTTCCATGTGACTCCAGGCAAATCATGTAGCTTGTTTTCCAAACTGTTGTAGCACTTGGTGCACCATGTCACAGTGGCTGCATTCTCTGACTGGTATCAAACAGATGATTTTCATTCTTTTAATATAAATTTTTCCAAATGACCACACCCATGCTTTAAAGGGAAAACATGCAGGGAGGGTAATTGTTTGGCCCCTATGTAAATGTTGGCTTCTCATCCTGATGAGAGTCTGAGGTTTAATTCTCAGGGGTAAAATCCAGACTGTTTTAGGTCATGCTCAGAATTCACGGGACATGGGTGACTGTGACTGTGCCAAGGGAGGGCAGCTGTGGCAGCCCTTGGTTTGGGTACTCCAGCTTTTTTTGACATGTGGTCAGGTATGGAGAAACATGTCGAAGTGTAAGGTTTCTCGTTGGGTTTTGATTCTTAATATCCTCTGCAGCTTATCTGGGTTTTTTTTTCAGCTCCACCCTGAACACGTATTTTCCTTCTATGTGTACTCACTACAGCTTTGTTGAATTTGTGAAGCCTTTTTAACACCCTTACTTGGGGAGGATATTTAGACATTCTAGTGATCCTAAGTTAGTCCCTTTAGATCCCTTGGTGTTGCCATTATTTTCCAAATTTACCTCTAATTTATCAACATTCCTTATTACAGCTGTAATGATTTTTGTCACATATACCAGCTAGCAGAATAATTCAGAAGTGGTTGCTTCCTCCTTTTATCACTAGTTCTGAAGTGGAAAGATGCCTTCCCAAAGGATTTCCCAGTAAAAAATATGGGGTAGTAAAGCACAAAGTGCTGTGTGGACCATTATGAATGGCCCAGCCACTTAACTGACAGCTCTTGATGTGGCTGAGAGGAGGTCAGAGAGCTGCATAAAAAGATTGAGATACTGAAGGAGATACTAAGAAATGATTATTGACTATGGAGGAAGAAAGAAGATGGAGACCAGCTGGGATCATGGTCAAGATGCCAGTGTGGATGTGTGTTTGGGCAGACAGTGAAGCACAAGCAAATGACCCTGGGTTTTTTTGTGGGTTTTTTTGGTTGGTTTTTTTGGTTTTTTGTTTTTTGTATGTGTTTTGGTTTTTGGTTGTTTTGGGGTTTTTGTGGAAATTAGTGTGAGTGCACTTGAAAACCTGACCCCAGACTTGGTGAGGGAAGTGGGACAGGCTCAGCTGGGTGTGGCAAGGAGGGGCACAGACAGGTGAGGCACAAACTGGACGGGCTTTTCTTTGCTCCTCCTGCTCTTTTTGCCTTGTTCTATAGTGCATCCAGGACTGTGACTGTTTCCACAGTCCTGCTCCCCATGGGGACAGAGCTGCATTCCTGGGAGCAGGATTTGTTTTGATGGGCTTCCTTGATGTCCTTAAGCGGGTTGATTCTATGCCTGTAGAGTTCTCGTTTCTGTTACTCACTGTTTCTTTAAGAAAGCTACCTCTGTGGTTGCCATGGAAAGCCCTGCATGTCTCATGAGACTGAACCACAGAATATATAGTGCAGCCACAGAAAATATCTGGAAAGATGTTTGCTGGAGAGCTGCAGTCCTCAGGAGCTTGGCAGCCTTGTAAATGGAGATGTCCCAGATGGGAAAGGGAATTTCTTTCCCCTAGGCAGCTAAAGTGGGCATGGGGATTTGATGGTGCCTCCCTTAAGGGGGCAGTGGACACCTGGGGAGCAGCTCAGGGGTGTTGGGGTGGCCCAGTGCAATCACTGTGTTGGAGGAAGCTGGTGGCAGGGCAAGCACAGGACTGGAGTGAGAGCCACTGGTGCCTCTGCATCCTGCTCCTCTGCCCCTGGCAGCTTGTGGGGGCTGCCAACAAACATGCACACAAACAGCGTGCACAAGCCCTGCTGCTCCAACAGCTCGCTGAAGAACTGGTTCCCACACCTTCCTCTAATCTAAAAACCACAGTTTCCACTCATTCCAGCTGCCAAAACCTACAAGCTCCTCCTCAACTTCCTTAACACAATGCCCTATTTCATGCTAAAATGAAACTTGGAAGTGAAAATCAATTGGGATGAATATTGAATTAAAGATAGCACTTTGATTGAAATACCAATTCTCATTTATTTATTTTTTAAAGGGCCCATTAAGAATGCCTCAATCAATGATAAGATTACTGGGTCTGGGACAGAACTGAAGCCAAGTACAACTTTAAAGGCTCTATCTCTGCAAATTTTGATTTTTTTTTTTAAAGTGAACATTACTGGCTTATTTTTCTAATTCAAGAGTTAAAGTTTGGGCATTAAAACCAAACAAATGAAAAAAAAAAAAACCCAAACAAAACCAAAAGCCAAACATTCACATCTCAGCAAAATCTCTTTCTAAGGACAGATTCATTGATATTCTGTTGTCCTTGTGCTCAATGACAACCAAGACGTCACTTGAATACACAAATTTGCTCAAGAACAGTTTGGGGATAGTGAATGCTCTCTTGGCTTATGAGCAGGACTTGCAGGACCCTCAGGACTCAGGGATGAAACAAATTTTCAGTCTTCTCCCATCCTTAGAGTGTGGCTGCCACTAACCATGCTAGAGCTCAGGTTACCAAACATTTCCACTACATGTCTCTGTTTTTAAAATACAGCAGATTTTGCTGAGAGTCTTTCAAAATCAACATTTTCTAAGGTAGTTTTAACTAAGGTAGTTCTGCTGTTCCCAGGAGGGAGACTGGGGACACTTTGCACAACCTGTGTTCACTTTGCACAGGTATCTAGTTCCTGGAAACTGCTCCAGATATCTCATGTGCCCAAAGATGGTGAAGCACATACCCCATAGGGGACAGCTTTGTGGGTCTGAATGCAACAGGTTTTGTCAGAAATAATACAGCTCCCTAGTTCTGCAGTGCTCAATGCTCTTTGCACAGACTGCAAAACTCCATGTGCAAAAAAGCCATACACAGGGGTGTAGGGGAGTCACTGAAATGAATTGTAGAAACTGATAAAGTCCCTCTTACTGTGTTTATTCCTTATCTTAAGCCAGTTTCTGGGCCTTTCATGCACACAGGAAGGTCACATTGTGGTTTAGCATCTCTTCAGCCCTCATAACTCCTGCCTAAGTTCACCTCAAGAGCAGAAGGAAATGCTTTGGTGAAAAGCAAACTTGTCTCACTCTCCAGCCAAGCTGGCAGGACTTTCTGCTGGTGCTTCTGCCACACTCCTACACCCACATGTAGCTCATCCATGCTGATGTTGGCCTTAAACTCCCTGCAGGCCCCCAAACCCCTTAATCTGCCTTGCTGCCCCCTCCTTGGCTCACAACCTGTCATCAGGCATGGTTGGTCCAACTGAAACATGAAAGAGATATTTTAATCTGCAGCTTTAATTGCCCGTTTGCTTTTCCAGACAGAGTCCCAATTTCTTCTTCAGTGCTTTCTGCCATCCTGAGCTGCAGATATTCTCAATTAGACCTCAGCAGGTACAGCCTCACTCCTGGATCCATCCAGGTCCAAGGCACAAATCTCTCTGCAAATCCCTTCCCAGTACTTTCAGGTTGCTATTCCAGGACCCTGCTGATCTGCATCAAGCTGTCTCCCAACAGTGCCTTTCTTTTATATTCACCAGAAAGCTTTTGTGGGCATAGGAGAAAGGACAACAAAGCTTCTCTTGTAATATTTAGCTCCACTGTTATGTGATGCCTCACCTCTGGCCTGAGCCCAGCCTCACCAGCTGGAAAATGGGTGAGTGGACACAAAGGGGGCTGGACAATGCTTCCCCTACAAGGATCAGTTGGTGCAGTGACACAGTAATTTACTACCCTCAGTTATTGGGAAGTTTATGAAAGAAGGAGTGCTTGGAGGTTGGCTTTTTTGCTTGCAGTTTACAATTTTCAATTTCTAAAGAGTTTCAGTGACAAGATACGTCTTGCTGAACTTGGTAATATGACTATGTAGATGATGCCTGAAAACCATTCTCAGAAAAGTTTTAGTATTACTTTACCAAGAAAATAAAACAATGCGAATATTTTTCAAATAATATCATCAAAGTCTTTGCAAGCACTCTGCATAGGGAATATGTTTTGTGTTTGAGACCAAAGATTTGTCACAGAAAACAATTGGTGGATAGAGATACACTCAGCATGATGCACAAGTTTGCTCTTTGCCGGTACAGGCTCAGGCTGGATAATTTTGTAAATTATGTATTTTCCTTCTTTCACATTTCCAATAAATCCCCTCTCTGCCTACACCCTCTGGGTTTGGGGTGCTCATGGCCACCTGATATGATCTGATGTAGATCAGAGGTTTCTCCTGCTGGAAGCCTTTTGCTGCTGGTTGGCCTCTGACTGCAGTGAAAGCCTTCACACCAACTTGCAAGCCACAGTCTCCTTTCAGTAGCCCTGATAACATCTCAGTGCTCCCAGCAGTAACTTGGGCTGTCCCCCTCCCAGGCTGGACAACAGCATTACCAGAGGCATGCTGCACAGTGGAATTCAGCAAAAGCCCTCCATATGTTTTATGCAAAAGAAAACATTACTTTTGGCACCATGTTTTGCACCAGAAGCCAATTGCAATACTTCGGAGGTGTTTTGTATTTTTCTTCCTAATTGTGTCCAGGTGTGTTGAATTGTTTGAGGGAAATTGATAGTGTTGAGAAACACAAAAGGGTGAACTGTTTAGCTAATGATGGCAGCAATATATTTGCTGATCCTGAATCTCTGAATTAATTTTTTGCTTTGTTGGTTTCAAAAATCTAAATAAACAACATTACGTGTAACAGCTACTTCTGAGATGCTTACTGTTGGAATTTATGGATACACAAATATATGAATTAATGGATTATTTTTGAGTAAGCAGTAATAGGTAAAAGAAAAAATAAGGGAAAATAAGATAAAGATTATATGAACATTTTCCAAATATTTAAAAATCAGGCTTTCAATCAAACACAAATATTTTTAAGAATTTTGATCCATAAAGCATTTTCACTATTTTTACTCTTCATCTTCGTTCAGTATATTTTTATGAGCTCCTGAAAGTATTTGAGCAAAGCGAAAGTTTTATTTTATCAGTTGTAACTTTTATTACAAATGGGATAGCTGTGTGAAGGTATATGCTGCAAAGAGACATATTCCTCCAAGATCCTCCTTCTATAGTAGTTTCTTCATTAACAACATTGAGATAACCACAGTCTTTTCCCATTGTCAAATATTTTGTGATTTGCCAGCACACACAGAACTCAAGAACAGAAAAGTACTTTTCCTACCAGCAATGCCTGAAGAATAAAGAAAAGAAAATGCTGTAGGATGGGAAAAAAGGAATAGCCAAGGGAAATGGAAGGTAGCTGGTTTCTTTATTTTTGTGTGGATACACAGAGGCTGTGCACACGCAGGCATTTTTCACAACGCCTGTTAAATCATGTGAAAAACTCACTGAGCTCAACAGCTCATTTCAGTGTCATTTGCTAACAAAAATGCATGTGTGTGCATCTCCCTTGGATGGCCTCTTTGGGTATTGGGGAGCCCTTCAAAGACAGTTCCTAAATCTATTAAATACTCATTGTGATTTTCAAATGGATGACTCTCTTTGTTTACCTGTGAAATTCTGTTTGCAGGTGGGGCTGAAATTCAAGGTGGCACCACATGTGGACTGTGGCTTTATCTCAGAAATAGTCCTGCTCCCCCAAAAGCAAAACAAGACAAAAATCAAGCAGTTCCAACATTAAGACCCTGAATACAGAGGGCTGGAACCAAAAAATAATATTAAAGGCAGTGAGGGACTCCTGTTTCCTCACCCATTGGTGTGAGTTCTGCTGGAGTTTTCTCTGTGGGCAGGGAAATTGCTTGTAAATAAAGCAATGGGCTTCAGCAGAGAGGTGGGTAATTGCCAGTGGAGTCTCAGATTATCTTGTTTCACAAAATAGGCTATGTTACCACAGGGAAACAAGAAGGAGGAAAATTGCAGACAAAACCAGTAAAAACTGTTTGGGCAGAGAAGATCTGCTGGCTGCATTGCTCCCATCACCTGCTGCTGGGGCACAGTCAGTTGGATGCCAGGAAGGGGATTTCACTCCATGCAGTGGCAGGGAGGTGGTACATTGCCAGCTGATACCACCCTGGGTTTCATATTTGAATTTTCAAGGTGGGGAATCCAAATTGCTGAGGGGCTGTAGCACCCTGTCACGCTGCTGCAAGACAGACCCCAGGCAAAGTGAGCTAATGTTGTGGTAACAACTACTTCCTGTTATTTTGGCATTGGTTCATTTTATCTTTCTGAAGCATTGACTGGGATAAAAAGCAATTTCACCTTCTTTAAACCACAGAGAGAGGCAGGAGAGCACAGAGACTGCAGTCCCACTGCGGGCACGGTGCATTCACCCATCACCCAGCAGTGCTCCCTTCCACTGAGACCAAGGCTAGGAAAACAAGACTGACCATTTTTCCAAGGAATTAGCTGAGTGCTTACCATGAAGTTTGGGCTGGCTCTGTGTTTTTATACTGGGATTCAGCTTGACTTTGGAATGACAGAGGTCTGTCATCAAGTTAAGCAGTAGAAGCCAGTGGTAATTTTTTTTCCAGTCTGAAGCCTGCCAGGATGAAGTCAACTTGCCCACAGGTTTTGAAAAAAATTGAGATGGTAGATTGAGTTTGAATTTTTATCACATAAGTGTTTTATATTGTGAAGTTGCAGTGGTCTTTATTTGACAATGGGTGTCCTAAAGCTGGATTTATGGTATGGCCATAAATGCTTTCAGTGATTTCAGTGTCACTGGTAGTTTCTCCTTGTAATTTACAAAGACTTTGGTTTTTTCTCTGAAAGCTGAATCAAATCTTTGCCCAAGTAAAAGACAACCACTTTCAGCTTGGTAGCTCTTACCAGAGAGTCTCTATGTGACTTGCAAGATGAATTTTCAGGCTGACTAGTTCAGGATTATATTTGGTAGAAGCTGTGTTAGGAGAATCTAAGCCTGTGATAATAATTTCTATGGCAAGGTGAAAGATTTTCAATTGCAAGTTTGCCTCTGCTATATTTCTCTCATTAAATCACTTAAAAAGACAAGGAAAATATTGCCTCTAATTTTTCTTAAATACAGTTGGTGCATTTATCACAACATTTTGCCTTTTCCTCTTGTTTGATTTCATTCCACATCTCTCTTGGTTGCGTGGGTTTCTGCTTTTCTATGGGCTGTCCTTTGACTAGTGCTGTAGCTCATTTGTCCTTCAAGAATATGCAATGGTTTTTTTTTTTTAGAGTTTTTTTTATCCTTTCTTATTCAAACAATAATTTAATTTCAATTTTCACAAGAAAACTCTATATGAAAATAATACAAACCCACTTCTGTGATATACTTCTGGCCTCCCATGTTTCTCTGAAGAGGCTAAAATATTGTGGTATTTCAGCAGATGATACCATGGTAACATCAAGGATGATACTGGGACCTAGACAGGCTGAGAGAGACCACACAATTCTCAGTCTGGATCAGTCTTTGGGGATCTTTGTTTCCAAAGAGCATCACAAGGGATGGCCATTGAGTTACTAAGGCTGGTGGTGGAACCCCACTGGTGTAAAGGTACAGACGATGGTTCAGAAAATGTGTTCCCCTAAGTGGTGTGTGAGCCACCCTGCAGATCCACACTCTGCCTCCAGAAGACTACTGTGATGTCGCCTTACCAGCTGTGCAGACAACAAGAAGCACAGAAGGAAGGATAACACAGAAAACCAAAGTAGAAGTATCCATGGAAACATGAGATCTTATTGAGAGTGTCAGCAGGTGAGAGAAAACCACCCCGATGAGACATGCACACATTTTTGAGACTGGCAGATGTTCCTCAGGACACATCTTCATGTTTTGTCCTGCATTTGACAAATCCTTGAGGATACCAAGTTTTCTCTGTCACCCACACAGGGTAGAGCAGATTGGATCAGTGCTTTCCTTGCTTTTTTTTTTTTTTCCCATGTTTTTTCACCAATTATTTGAGAATATTTTGAGAAGGGCTAATGTTCATAGTACTGTTCAGACTTAGCATCCGGGGTGTGAAGGCAAGCAGCCTGGATAGTAACTGACTTGTCAAAACCAGTCTGCAATAATTTTGTGTGTGTGCAATTTGGATGTTCAGGTCCAGATCCTCTCTTTTACCACTTTAGCAATGCCCAAGTAAAACTATGCAACACCGTCTTAAAGAGAGGGCCAAGCCTAGGGTGCTGAGGTCAATGGAGGTGAGAGAACAGCAAGTGTTGGTCTCTGGAGTGACCATCTGTAACCCTCCTCCCCACTTCCTTCCACTTGTCCCAGTGACTCCAGAAAACATGATGCAAATGGTAAAGAAAAGTTATGAGACTTAGGGAGCTGTCATCTGCTATGGCTCTGGGACCCTCAGCAACATTAAATGAGAATAAACTCAAAATGCCAACAGAACAGAGATATCCCTTTTTCACCCTCCCTAGATATGTTTTTGAAGAGCAGATTTCCTCTGCACAGAGGACAGGAAAACCAAATGCCAACCCCTGGACAAAACAATCTTTCAGATGAGCCTGGAGGGGTTCAGAGATGAAGATCACCCTTGTCCTCCAGGTGCAGGTGGGGACCACTGAGAACTACAGGCTGTGAAGTGGCTGCAAGGTTGAGCCCTGTGGGATAGACCCCAGTCCTAAAGAGCTGATGGGGGAAATGTGAGGGAGCAGTGCCAGACTGGGCTGGGGAAAAAACAAGCTGGGTCTTACAATCACAGCTGCAGTTGTTCTTAATAGCTGGGCTCTGGTGACTCTGACTTCAAACGACATTTTGAAAGGAAGTAATTACTTCATGATCTGAAATGATGCACCTAAATCCCTCTCCTGCCTTAAGGCTTATTGATATTCATTTCTTGATGCTGGCTCGAGTGTTAACGAAATCTCTCTTGTGTCCAAGAAGGTCTGAGCTTGCTTTGCAGCCTTCTCCTCAGCTGAGTCTCTCCTGTCTGACATGATGCCATTACTTTGGGATGTCCTGCCATCTCCCAGGCTTGGTTGAGAGTGGCCTGTGGGCTCAGAGGATGAACACAGAGGCACAAGCAGAGAGCGAGTCCAAGCAAAGCTGTGTCTTCTGAAAATCCAGTGGTAGTTGTTAAACTGAACTGGATGATGCCAGCAGTGCCAAAGACTACTGTCTCTGCCAGTTTGCTCAGGAAAATACAACCAAAAACTGGTTGTTAATGGGGAAACCAATGGATAAAACCAGACTGAATGTATGGATGGAGAGAGTGATAACGTAGGGGCAGGGCAGGGAAGGGCAGGTTGAGGAGGGGGACTCTGCTCTTGGACTGTCACCATCTCCATGACACATCTTGCTCTGTCCTTGAGGTCCAGTGGGCCCCAAAAGCCAACAAACCAGGGCATGAGAAACTGGTGGCATATAAATACTATGAAAGAAGGTTGTGAGCCCACACTGGACAGAGAGAAGGTGCAGAGGGAGGAAGGGAGGGAGAGAGCAGAGTTTAATGCAGGAAGGCAGGAGGACAAAGCTGTGAGACCTGGCAAGGGCTTGTGCATCAAACTGCTTTCTTTCTTCACTGTTAGTATGACAAAAATGTGAACAACACAAAAAGGACACCACCTGGGGTAGTGTCCTGATCTGTACTTTGCATGTTGAAAAACATTTCCTTTTGGAGTTGGGAGGGGGATGGAGAAGGCTGGGAGATATTAATTTCTCTACAGCTGGAATTCTAGTTGCCACTTACTGGAAAAGTAGTGACCAAGAGCTCCTTGGGCTCAGTAAAGGAATGCACCTTACAATGGGGGAAATAACTTGCCAGAAAAATGACAAAGCCATGGACAAGGCAGTGTCTGGGACAACTTTTCAGCTATGGCACTAAGAGAAAGCATGCACGACAACCAAAATGACATCCTTTATCATTGTGTGACTCAGAAAATCTGAAAATAAATAGAGGGAGAAATGTAATGGAGACAAAAAAGAGCACTGAATTTGGAGATACTCATTAGTGGTGACTTTTGATAGTTTTGAACTGCAGACAGGCCTGTGCTTACTGGAGTGGTAGCAGAGGCTGCTTTGGGAGGTACACACAGCTACTTTCAGACCCATTTTCCAGTTCATGGTTCTCCTGTTTTCCTGTGGTGCTCAGAGGCCCAGGTCACTGCTTTGAGAGCAGGTCTGCTGTCTGAAGGACATGGAACTAGAAAGGCATTTGTTTGCACAGGACAAGTGGCATCTGACTAATCTGTTCCAGTTCACAGGCTGCTGCTTCTTGCTGGGTGTCTCTTCAAGCATCCTGGTTGTGCAGCCTGCAAATGGATCCTAAGAGATCCTCTGTCCCTGGGCTGCATTTCCTCCCCTGCTCAAGGTTACTTTGGGCTCCCAACTTGCTTCACCACCTACCAGCCAGCCAGATCAGCCACTGAATCTTTACTGCTGCAGTGATTTCAAAAGACCAGATGTGTGAGTGGCAGTATCTGGCCCTGTGGGAACAATAGAACCTGATCCATTTTCTTTCCCTCAAGTCAGCCATGTCCTTGGCATCTTCAAACCCAACTTTCATGGACATCTTTACTGTGATTTTACACAGAGTGCCTACCCTTGTGCCTTGTGAAACACTGATTTCCTAACTGATCATTGTGGTGATAAAGCAAAGCAGAACAGCCCCATCAGTCCCCACTCCAAGGCTTTATGTGCTTTATGTGGGAGTTAAGAAGGGAGCAAGAAAATTTGTGGAAGAGGTGTGGTGTGTGCAGAGAGGCTGATGAAAGCTCTCTGCCTGAAATACAGGCACAGGGATTGCTTCTTTGCAGTTGCTGATCACACATTATTCTGACCAGGAGCAGCCAGGCGTTTCAGACAAGCAGAAATTTCTCCACTCGCATGTGCTGGGGTGAGATTTTTGTCAAGGGAAGGGTCAAGTTCCTGCCACATTTCAAACAAATTATGGGGATAGGAGCTCATAGAAGTAACCCTGAGGACTAGAAAGAGCATTTCAAGCCCCTTTATCTCAGGGCACTAGAGGCTTGAGGAACTGTATTTCATAAGAGTTGTGCCAATTTCTTGAGGAGACATCTTATTTTTTGTCAGAAGCCAGGCAGTCTGCACAGCACAACCATACCAGAGCCATACCTCTGCTCTGTCTGCTGGACCCCAGCCCTGGCGCATTCTGCAGCCAAATGCCACATCTGGCTGTCTCCTCTCCCTCTCTGCTGCCTCCAAAATGGAAATGCTGGTTCTTAAAAATAATGCTCTCATCCCCAGAATGCACATAGAAAGTGAGAGCAGTTGTATAGATTGAGACAAACAGAGTCATTTATTGAGTCCCCCTATTGGAAATCTTTAATGAGAAGCAGTTGTTTCATCGATGACCATGAGCACGAGGTGGCTGGTGGGTGTGGGGTGGGGTGGGGAGACCCTGGCCCTTGGCCCTGCCAGCAAAGACTGCAAGCAAACTGCCAGGCACGTCAGCACTCTGTCAAAACCAGAAAAATCCTGAGTTAGTCACAGCAGGAAGACAGACAGCAGCAACATCACAGCACACTGTTGCATCCAAGTGGTTGGTGACTCTTTCAGACTTGAAAGTCTTCCAGATTGAAAAGCTGTACACAGCAATAGTGCAAGCCCAGGACAAGGAAAGCAGATGTTCACTGCAGATTCTCCTCCCCCATCCTTGTTCCCATATGTTGACTAAGTAGGTTTTGTAAAAGAACATGCTGTAAATCAGAGCTGGGCAGGGTTCACCAGTTGGGTTAAATGTGGCTTTCAGGGTGCACAAGTGAGCCACTGTAATTTACACATAAGAAAACTACTGCTTTAAGCTTTCCCTGGACAACTGCTCTGGCATCTCAGTGGAATAGCTTGTACTTCCCTTAAGCAGGCCTTACTTTTTTACTATATTTTTATGTAATCCACAATTTCTTGCATTACCTGTGCACAGGGATCCTGTCACCTGTGCACAGGTCAGTCACCTGAGCAAGAAGATTCTCATCTGAAACTCCTTGAACCTGCCTATCTTGTCCCTTGTGCTCCACACTTCCATGGCTCACAGTGGTATTTTTTGCAGGATCAAATGCTGTAATTTTGGTCTTTCAGCACCAAATAGGGCATGATGATGTGATTTTTGAGAAGGCCAGATTTAAACCAGAATTTGATTATGGATGTACACTTAGGATTTGTGCATTTGTCTCTCTCAAAATTGACAGTTTACATTGCACAATATGGTTTGCAGACAACTGAGTTCTGACTGTTTAAGGATTTTGGAACAACAGGAAATATTCCCAAGCAACCTGAAGTGTCTGTTAAAAAAGCTTTTTTAGTCATAGGTTGAGTGTTCAGGAAGCTGCTTCCTCTTGCACATATTACATCAGGTCCGTAGGTTCCTGTGAGCTGTGTCCCTCTGCACCTTGGCTCTTCTCCACACTGTCCCAGCTCCAGCGCTGCAGCTCGAGGGGGAAAATCCCCTCATGAGAACAGGCAGGGACAAGCCCCATCAGGCTGCTCCTGGCTTCACACAAAGATCTTCCACCGAGTCCTGTTCTCACAGCAAACCTGTCCACATGTGAGGCTGGAAACCCCAGTCTGGTCATGCAAATCATGGACTTGAAAAGGCTTCTTCCTTCTAGTGCATTGGCTCAATCACTTTATTAAGATTTATAATCCAGTAATGAATGTGTAATTAGCAGTTGAAAGACAACTTCATAAAATCAATGTGCCCTAATGTACTTCATGTAATATACAGCCTTTTAGCTAGATATTGATTTTCTTCCTTATGAATATTTTATCCCTCATATTTCCTTTTGCACAGTTTAATTAAGAAATTAGAAACTTTAAAAATTAAAATTTGCTATGGAAGGAAAACATTTTATTGGAGATAAAAGTGGCCTTGCAGTCATCCAGTATGCCTTTATTTTCTATAGTCCTACTGCAAAAATACCCCCCTCCTCTTCTAATAAAAAAAGATAATAGTTAATTTACACATGTAACATTTAAAAAAAATCAGACTAAATAAAGCCTGAATGAAAACATGCTGAGAATGATTTTACTCAAAACAACTTATTTTTAAAGTAATATATTTTCATAAACAGCTCAGTACTATTAAATTTCAAATAAATACTTCAAAGTGGCTAGGATTAGGGAATACATCTAAACAAAATAATTTTTTACCTATATTTTAATGAAAATTTTTGGTCTTACTCTTTTCTTTAATTTCAAAATAAGAACTTGCTGCTGAGTCTCATGAAATGGGATATCAGTTTCTATGCCCAATTTAGTTAAAAAAAATCTTTCTTTTACTTACAACAGGCCAATATAAATTTTTATTAATTATAGACATTTTATTACACTTAATACAAATTAACATAAATTTTCATTACAAATGCCCATCAGTAGTATTTTAAATGATGAATAAACATTCCTTTGCAATCTTAACATCCTTCAAATTACAGGCATTGATAGAGAAATTAGGAAACCTTCTTTCTTCAGCTGGTTGCAAGCAATATCAGAGACACTGTCCATACTGACTTGGAATTTATTGAGAGACAATAAAATAGGCCACTATTTTTTGAACAAACTATTTTTAATTTGTTTTGGTTTTGGTTTTTTTCCAGTTTTTAGAGCCTGTTCAGAGCTGAGGCACCTGCCCACACACTGGTGTCTAATTTGTTCAGTACCAACATAAGTATGAGGATAAGTATTTTGGCCTGCCAGAACAGAGCACTTTGGTGTCTTGGTGTTTTGTGCTGCCAGGCCTGAAGTTTGGGTGTGAATTCACAGGCTGGGCAGGATTCTGACAGAGGTGAGAGATGCTCCTTCACCAGGCAGGAACACCAGGTAGCTGCTATGTGAAGAGTGGGTGCCCAAACCAGATGTAGGAATTGCTACACCCTGGGTAGTGTCTGAGGCTAACCACCTAAAGGATGGGAAAATTGAGGCTGTTTTGGGCTCAGCATCCTTCTCTGTTTTGATGTCAGTATTCTAATTTTTCCTCTGGAAAACAAGTGAGTTGGTGAACATGAACTCTGAAGTGGTAGAAGAGCTGCCCAAGAGCTGGAGAGCACATCAGCTGCAGACCTGCTGTTACTCTAAGCAGCAGCATCTAATGTATCATGTTCTGTGAAAGAATAAAACAGTTTTTCCTTCAAACTCAGCATATGGGTAGAAATCCAGGTCTCCTTGTGATGGGATCCATCCTTCACTCCCCAAAGAATTGCTGAAACATCAACCACATCCCCTGCAGGAGTCTAACTAAATCCTGACCCAAGCCCCAGAGTCTGGGGGCTGCTATTTTAAACCTGCCTGTGGGCCTGAAGAAAAAAAAATCCATTTCTAATAATGAATCTTGTTATTTTCCAAAACTCAGAGGAAATCTGCAGCACAGCTGGTGGTCCTGGAGGAGGGTAAAGGAATACCACTTAATGAGAACCTGGTGGGTTAATTAGTCTGTTGTATGATGTGGTTAGTCAACAGGAAAGAAACACTCGGAAATTTTGAACGACATAATCATGATTGACCTTAAGGTAGCAGTGGCCTAATAAGCAGCTAAATGTGCCTGAGCAAGGGGGGATGTTTGAGCAAAAGGGGATTAAGAGGAACTGTGCTGATGTGTCCCTCCACAGTGTGAAGCAAAAGAAATGCAAAAAGGAATGTATTGCTGAGGCTTTTAGTAGCAGAAGAGAGACTGCAGCATTCCCAGTGCAATATGTGATGTCTCCTTGGTGTCCTGACCCACAGAGTTTGTGGGTGCTCTCAGAGGGGCAGCACAATATGCAAGACCTAGCAGGGAACATGGGAAGGAAAAAAAGAAAAAAGGGATCTGATCTTCAGGTTTATGTTTCTGTTTGACCTTCTCATGTCCCAAAAGGGTTTTGTCTTCCTGTCTCTGACTCAGCTCCCCAGTCATGTGCACACAGGCTGCCTCCTCTAGTGACCCTTTCAAAACACATGCTCTTGCAACCTGTGCTTCTCCTTTTGGCTTTATGACAGGCATTTCACTACCTACTCCATTTTAGTATTTTTTCTTTAATTCTTAAAGCATTTTCCAACTTTGAGTTAGAAACTCAAACTCTAAGTTTGAGATATATGGTTATTCCTTTTACAGCAAATTTGCAGTGACCTACTAAGTCATGTAGCCCTTCTCATGGACAGGTCTCTGAAGAAGAAGGCTGCCACTGGCAGCATGTGCCTCCTGCCAGTGTAGGATTTGTGCCTCTGTTGTACCAGGCAGCTCAGTACATCCCTTCTTTGGGCCTTCTCCTCTCATACCTCCCATCTCCTCTGACTCAGCTGATTGCTGGGTGCCTTGCAGGGCTTTCCTGGCTTTGGCCTTGGTTCTACATGGGCTCCAGCTCCCTGCCATTACTCTTCCACTGCTACTGTTTTCATTTCATCTGCTGTCCCAAGCCTGTTGCTGTTTCATATAAGCCTGCCAGATTTGCCTGCATGATTGTTCTTTTGTCCAGATGAATGTTTAGCTCAGGCTATTTAGTGCTGATCTGGTTTTTCTATTGCTTTGTGTGTACCCAGGGGAAGAGGTTTTGTATTAAAATTCTCCTGGAGTGCTGAGTCACTTAAACTCTGCTACTGTGTCATGTGCTTGATTGTCTGAGTGCGGGACCTGGTTATGTCATATCTTGCAAAATGTGTTTACTGTTTCCCCACTGGAGTTTTGCTGAATGGCTTCCAAATCATCCACCTACTAGAAGCTGGGAAAGTTCTCTCTTATGATGCAATTCCCCTCTTAAAATTGTTTTGATCTTTTCCAAGAACCTGGCTGGAATCTGATAGATGGGATAATTTTTTTTCTCCATGCTTTGCTCTTCCTATGTATTGCTGGGCATTCAGGAGGATTTACTCCCTGTGATTCGGCCAGCCATGTAATTCCCAAATGCCAACTGCTTGTATATTTGATTATAGCCACGTTAAAGCATGCTCAGAGACTTTCCTCTAATCCAGCAAACTCTTGACTGCACTCTGAAAAACATGTGTAAATGCTGCTGGTAGGGCTTCCATTAGTGATTCAACATTCACCAGACCTTTCCTGTGCCTCGCTGAGACTAAAACACAAGCCCAGAGAAATTCATTATCCACAGCACTTCCCCTAAGACTCGTCTTGATGCAATCATCAGCAGATAGTTTTGCCTTGAACAGCCCAGATGCTCTGGCTTCACTCACTGGTAATCAGCAGTGACAATTTTTTTTTTTGGTGATTCTGTTCTGTGGTTTTGGGTCAGTGCAGATACCCAAGTGTCTGCCAGGCTTTCACTGCTGTGAGAGGCAGCCCGTGCTACTTTCCAGAGATGTAACAATCCATTTTCTTTGCAGCCTTGTAACTTCCTTCCTCAGTGACTAACACGGTGCATTTCTCACGGCTCATTGGCTGAAGAGAAGCTTATTTATAGCCTCAGTTCCTTGTCTTGTGCCCCTGTCCATTAGAGAGCTGACCTGCCGTGGCTGCTGTCTCACCCTGAGGACATTCACTGTCTCTGCTTTACCAGATCAGGGTCTGCATTGTCCTGCCTCGTGCTGGGTCCTATAAACCCTTGGCAATGCTTTTTGTAAGAATTTCTCACTGAGGGTTTGTATTCATCTGATGGTTTTAGCATAGTCGCACGGCTTTTTGCATCTCCAAGACACATAGTTCCATTTTCACAGCCCTGTGCTGATGTTTATTGTTGCTGGGGTGAGCTCTGCAGCTGACTGTGCTGTTTGCATGGAAATGAATCAGTTGTTGATCCTGCAGCCCCATGGTGGGCGGGCTGGCAGCTTCTCCAGGGAGCGTGAGCCCGCATCAGGCAATCCAATTGACCCAGGCTGTGTTGTGTTTCTCTAACAGCTTTAACTGTAACCTATCATTGCTGACGTTTCCGTGGCTTCTCCTGTCTGGCCCTCTCCCTTCAGCAGATCAGCAGCACTCAAAAAATTCCAAGAACTGCCCCAGATTTAATTAATTTCTCCAAATTTCTGTTTCCTTAGGATGAATTCATCTCCAGAGTTAAGGACTTAAAGGTACATTACCTGGAGGAGTCTACATAAGCATGAGATGTCTAAGGTAGAATTATGAAGGTGCAGTCCAGAGACCTGAAAGAAGAGCACAGCTGGCAAATTTTCAGTGCCCGCTTTGAGACAGAATGGCTGAGAAGCTCCCTTTGCAATTCAGATTGCCTGTAGTGTCAAAGAAGGGGAACACTGCTGTTTAAAACCAGTTCAGTGCTGTTTGAGACCCCCTAGGATACCTGGCACATCTGCAGTGGATTGGCCAGTATGGAACTGTAGAATCACTGAGGCTGGAAAAGAGCTCCAAGATCATCAAGACCAACCTTTGACTGAGTACCACCATGCCCATAAACCCTACCATATCAAAATATCACAGACAGCATCAAAGAGAGACCAGGAAGTGATAAAATCATAACAATTTAGGTTAGAAAAACCTCTAGGGTACTAAAAGGCAGATACTTCACAGAACCTAAAACAACACTGGACACATCCGCCTCCACAACCCTCTACCTCTTTATCCATCTATCTCACATACAGGCACATAAGACTGGCTGTCCCACTGTCAGGAAAGTGTCTGGGGCTACTTGAGATGCCCTTGGATGACTTCTTGCCCTCCAGTTGCTGTTCCTGGGTGTCTCAAGGGGTACCCAGTTTGGGCAGTTGCATCTGTCTCATCATGTTTCAAAGTGCCAGAGCATTGTCTCAGCTGGTTAATCCTCCAGCTATCTCCACAAACACTTTTCTTCCCTTTTCCCCAGTGAGACAGTGAAGCAGTTTCCACAATCTTCTCACAAGTACACAACAGCCAGCTCTGAACACAGAGTCATCACCAGCTTTTGCTCTCCTCAGGCTTGTGCTTCCTCATAATGCCATTTTCTCTCCAGAGCTCTCAGTTCTCCCTGTATTTTCCTGTTTATTTCTCATTTTCTCCCCACTCAAAAAGGCCAACAAAGCCTCATGTTTTTGTGCTGTGTTGAGCTAAGNCACTCATGTATGTTAATTTAAGAAAAGCAAACATTTGTAAAAGAAAGCTGTTCAGCTAGAAACGTTGAGAACATGTGTTTTCCTTGTTGCAGCACAGCCAAAAGAGACAAAGTTTGCTTTACACAGTATCACATTTTACCAAATTAACAGTAACAGTATTATTAATATTTAATATTTATATGGCACTGTCATCAGGAGGTCAGTTGGGTCTGATCCCTGCTGTGTGAGATGTGCAGACACCAAAAAGTGATCTAGATTATTTTTATTTATGTTGAGGAACTATTGCAATGTGCTGTAGTCCTGTGGAGCTTGCCAAGATGTATGCCCCATCTCCAAAAGGCTTAGGTGCATTTTTAGGACAATTTGCTTTTATAACTGAGAGTTTCAAGTAAAGTTCTTCCCTTGTAAGCTTTTGACATATTATTAAAAGCTGAGTTTAAATGTTGAGTTGAACAATTATTGGATCTGGTTCTGATAACACCTGAGTAGTGGAAGAGTGCATTTCCGATGGCTGAGGTACAGCTGCAGAGGGAAAAGTGGATATATTTTTGTCTTGACATGGAAAATTTGAGCATTGTGGAGTTTTATATTTGTGTATGGGTATAAAAGCAGATGTGTTAAAACCTCCAGTGAAGATGGTGAGATGTTTTGGTTTACCAAAGCCATCTGAATTTTCCTACGGATTTGCTAGCCACATAAAATGAGCTTTTCTGGATATTGTCCTGACTCTGTGACTGTCCCATGTCCCTCAATTTAGGCATTGCAAGGAGTGAGATGTTTGCCAGTGTATGAACTGGGTCCTGCCATCACAGAGGCATCCAGGGTGGCTCACAGCTGCCAGGGGAGCTGCCCCCAGGCTGCAATGCCCTTTGCGGTCTGGCTTTGGTAGTTTGGAAAAGTCTCTGCTTTTATCCACTGCTGTGAGAAAGAGGCTTGAAGGTTTCTATAGAGCATGAGGTTTTCTGAGACAACAGTGTAGAAATGATGTCTTTGAAGTAAGGAACAGGCATGATGTTAGCTTCAAGCTTTGTGCTTTTTACTCTCCTGATTGCCCCCACTCTCCAGCTTTGGTTTGCACCATTTTTCTCTGAGTGCAGGAGCCAGACCCTGCCAAATGTTGTGCTGCAGGCAACCAAGCACCAGTGTGCTCCAGCAGCTGAAAGGAGTTCTGTCCTGAGGACAAGATTAGAGCTGTCCTGAAGTAAAACCCCATGAGTCACGTGGTATAGCTGCTGTCCTTAGCACAAATGGCTTTGTGCTGGTTGCAAGTGGCAATAGGATAATCTGGTGCTGCTGTTGCACCACATCACTTGTGGATGCAGATGCAGCCTGAATCAGCGTGCATCTGTGGGGAGCAAAAACACACACACAAGCTCATTGCCTCTGTGTGACAGCCTGTCTGCCAGAACATCAGTGATTCCCTGGGTATTCAGGAGCCTAGGGATTCTTCTTTGGTGAATAAACTGCAGTAGGAAGATGTGTTTGAAATTTCCATCATGTAGGATCCTTAGCAAACTCTCCTGTGACAACTGCACTGAAGAAAACTGGGTGGATGTATGTGGAAAGTGTTTCTTGAAGCTATATGCAATGACAGTTCAGTGCATTTATGTCATTCCTTGCTGAGTTATTTTACTTGCATTGCTTCCAGAATGCTTGCTACAGAACAAATTCAGGCAAAATAAATAATATAAGCAATACAACATCACACAGAGATTTTCCAAACATCATTTTTCTCAGCCAGCTAAAGGGATATTCTAGGCTCTGGAGATGACAAAAGAAATTTTATTCTGATCTAAGAGTTCCTATCATTCAGAGCCTGGGAAATTAAAGCTCTGAACATCCAAAGGCTCATCTGTTCCAGTTCTTCCTTGCCCCCATGTTATAATGTGTAGTCATAAGAGCAAAATTCACAATAAAATTAAATGGTTGGCCTAAATTCTTCTCCCTCAGCCCAGCTTTTAGGTAGGAAAGGAGGACTGCATTCCATATAGCAGGGAAAGAAATACCATGCTGTGCCTCCAGAGTGGACTCACACATAAACCAGGAAGAATTGCTCAACAGCGCATGCTCATTTTTTTCTGTGTTTTGGTTTTTGTTGTTTTTTTTTTTTCTTACACAGAAATGTAGTAGTGGTTAGGGTTTTTTTTTTGTGCACTTCATTTGAATTTGACTTCAGCTACCTATCCAATGATAATCATGGACAAATTCCAGTCTAGCACAGCTTCTAGAAACTTTCAGTTTTCAGCTGTAAATCTGTAACATAGAAATCAGATCAATATTTTTCACAAGTATCAATTCTAATTGATCTTTTTTTTAATTACAGTGAGATGTATTATGATTCCTATGCCCCTTTTCCTTCCCTCCAACTTATACATCTACTTTTCCACCAAATCAGAGACAAATCAGAATTATCCAAGCATGATGAGATGTAGAAAGAAGCCTAGACATGGTTTGTATAATCCTAGAGATGAACCTAAAGCTGTGAAACACATAAATATTATCAAATATGCTCAGATTTGAGTAAGCTTTTTTTGTTAAGTGTTTTGCCCAAAAGTGGCATTTCAGTGGGCTTAGAACTGCTCCAAAAGTCAGGATGAGCTTGTCATTCTTGAAGGTGAGCAGAAAAGAAAAAGAGATACATAAAGATAGATTAGTTGATTAAAAAGCCACCTGTCTCCTGTCTTTCAATAGTTCATCTGGCAGGGACTCATTCAAAATGCAAAAAAGAAGGTTTTAGTTTCCTCATCTGCCAGAAGAGATCTGAACCCACCTTAATTTCCCAGGAACAGCCCCTGAGTAGCAGACTGGTATTCCCCAGTCTGGAGACTGGGGAATGTTTGATGGATGGAGACACAGGAAATGTTTTTTCAATACCTCTGCTAGAGTATGTTCTACTTTGTTTATAATATTGAAATATTCATGAGAGTGATGTCCTGTCTCTCCTCTGCAGGGCCTAAACACCATGATATAGAGTTATTCTCTCTGGCCTAATGAATATTTCAATATTCTATACAGAGTAGAACAAGATCTACAGAAAAAAAAAAAAAAGAGCAAGACACAAAGTATTTCCCAGCAGACTATTCCCCTGTGCAATAGAGTAAACAAACTCCTTTTTCTTCTTGTCTCTGGGAGGGAAGTGGGAACTGAACCCCAACCTTCTACCTCCCAAAGCCACTGAGTAAACAGATACTGCCTCCTGAGTTATAATTGGTGGAAAGGTCCTGGGGGAAGGCAAGATAAATTTTCAACTTTTTAATGTGAATATCAAAAAGCATTGTTTGGAAAGGTGATATTGACAATTTTGAACTTCTGATGACATAAGATCAAATATAGTCACTTTACAAATTGATAGGGGTTGTTTCTTTGGTTTTTTTTTTTCTTCTTGTGGGTTATTTCCCCTTAACTGGTAGGTACATAAATTCCCATGGAAGTTGTCTGATCCATGAACATGGGGAGCAGACTGTTAAAATAAGGACTATTTCTGACCACATGCTTTTCAGACTATTGCTGCTGTTTCAAAAATGACTTGCTCGATTTACTTAAACCTTAAAACAGACAAATATCTCTCCTGGATGCTCACCAAACTAACTGACATTTCAGCCTCTTGGGAGTTGTTCTGCCTTTATTTTTTTGATCAAAGTGTGAGTAAGAGGTTAATAATCTGATTCGTTAACAGCAATGTCTTACAGCTTTAAAATAAACACCCTCTCCTTTTTTTAACCATTTTACCTTTCTGGTTAAGACGAGTTGCAATTCATGCCAAAAAAATGCCCTGCCAGCACTGAGGCTCCAGTTTCACTGCTTTATTAGAGCTTTAGCTATATGATTAGCCTGAGGATAGATTCACAAATAACAGCTGCTCAGCTGGGGCATTTCCTTAATCCATGCCTGTGCCTTTCAGAATCAAAGCAATACCGAGGCACGAGAAAATTATCTCTACCCTACAGAGCTCCATAGAGTGGAGTAGGGAAGCGAGCAAATGGGCATTTCTCTGCTGGAAATCTTGTAGAGGCTCAGATGAGACAAATGCACTTCACTGATGCAACTACCCTCTGTTGACACATTTAATCTAAATTAATTTTTTCATCTTTATGCAACAAAGTATGACCCAAACCGTCTGGGGCATTGGAAAAAGAAAGACACAAAAAACCCCAAGCTGCTGTGTGAGCAGTACCCTGGAAGTGCTGAGAATGTTTTTAGTGCTAATTATTGTACATAATAAAATATATTTATCTTCCTGCTTAGGAAATTCTTGAATGTTCTGCATTTGTCCATTCCTACTTCTCTAAAACATTTTTCACATATACTTAGTTATATTTTTTTGTAAGGAGAGGTATGATAAAATATAAAATATGGAACCTGATTGTTTACCTATTTACTATGGCACAAATAGCAGTAGTTTCACTGAACCCAATAGAGCTAAACCTCAATCGATGGAATCACTCTGGAGATATTGGTTGTGGTAGAAACCTACTGATCTATATGAGATAAAAAACCAGTAAAGTGAAACCAAAGTTGTATGAAACTAAAATAAATGAGACAAAAATCAGTGCAATTTGTTTACTGTTTTCATACCTGCTGTGTTTTTGTGATGCTGTTATGTGAAATAATTCAATGAGTATCTTATGGCCAACTAAGTAAGATTTGCTGGAAAAAAAACATCTTTTCTAGCTGTAATGAACCAAATTCCTTTAATACTATGACCACTTTTCTATGTCTGAAAGCTTTTGGATATTGTACTAGTTACAGAAAGGCTTCTGTCTCTTCAACAGCTGAGTTTTTGAAGTCAGGCCCATAAGGTAAGTAGAACTGCATGAAAAGATGAAAAATGAAATTAAAGAGAAGTAAAACATGACTCTTGCACTATTGGACTCATGTGGATATTTAGCCTTCATGTACACAGCTCTGTTCATACATAATTGGAGCTTGAGAGAAAGTTAAGGGTGCAGATGCAAGATGAATGGTTCCTATGACAGCAACATGTCCAGTACTTTTTTTTCAATTTTGAAGCATCTCTCTCCTCCAAAGAAATTATTTTTATTTTTCCTTCAATTCTCGAGAGGTCTGTTTCCTTCAAGAATTCAGAATAAAATATGCCATTGCTAGTGACATAAATAGTGTTTTGTTTCTGCTAACCGTGCAGAACAGCACTTTAGGGAGAGAGAATCAAGATTCTGCCCTTCCTTTTGCCACATGGAGAGAATATCTGACTACCAAGATTTCACTCTGTATAACTATAATAGTGGTGGAATCACAGTTATGTCTCAGATAATACTTTGAAGCTTTGCACAGCTCCAAGTCAGGCCATGCCCTCTGACAGCTTGAAGGGAGATGAGTAAGAGCTGGCACACATCTGAAAGTCTCAGGTGTCGTGCCCATGAAAAACAACTGCAGAAGTTCACTGAAAGAAGGCTGTGTGCCCATCAGTCTCTCTGCCTCCTCTTCACCCATTGTTCTGATTGGTTTAATAAAGAACATGCCTATGAAACCCTCAGTATCATTTGTCTTTATGGTAGATACACACAGGTTAATCTTTTCTTCCTCACAAGGTATTACAATTTTACCATCTGACATATTGATCATTTTTTCTTGATATTTTCTGCTGTTCCTTATTGATTGCAAGATTTGGGGTTTTTGAGTTGGAGGCTGGTTGGAGTTTTTTGCTATGTTCCTGTCTCAAAAGCAAATACAATGTTTGCCTGTTTGTCTTCTGGTGCCCCAGTACTTCAGTTGTCACAGCTTGATGCTCAGTGATGCATACATACATACATATATCTATATATCTATATATCTATATATATATATAGATATATGCCTGACTCTGTGGGTGATACTCCTCGTGCTTATTGCTTCTCCCTGACTGAAAGGAGAGCTTTAGGTAAATAAGTGCTGCCTCAGAGATGCAAACATCAGGAGCTGAGGTAATTTTATTTTTAAGATTTCATTGCTCTGAATTTGTGCATTGAAATAGAGGAGTCTGAAGATGAAGCTCTGGGCTCACTGATGACAGTGGAAATTTTGACATGGGTGTTCAAGATTCCTCCTCTGAGAGTTCAGGATAGTCCTTGCTGGATTTCAGGTATTTACCCAAAGAGGCCTTGTTTAAATATAGATCTTTTTGTCTAAGTACAATTTGTTGCAGCCAGGCGTTAACACCAGGGACACACGGAGCTGTCACACACCTTGCAGCACACATCTCCCTCCTGCCCTGCAGCAGCCCCTCGGGGGTCTGGGTGGGCATATGGTGAAAGATTGCCTTCTTCAGTGAAGCTGATTCACCTAATCCTTAAGTGAAATAACACCACACAGAGCAGGCTTGTTTAAGCTGCATATTTGTTTTTTACTTTGCAGCTTACAATGATAGTGGAGCATATGGCAATGCAGAGGAGCAGTCAAGGTCCAGACCCCTGGGATGAGTGTAGCTGCAGTCCTACATCAGTGAAACCAAATGACTTATGGCAGAGATGGCTCTGGTCCCAGGAGACATCTGTTGCCTTGCTGGGGAAAGCTGTGGTGACTGCACAGAGCTGGCTGATCAGAGCAGCAGAGCCCAGCTCAGACCTGTAGCCAAAAGTGTGCTTGGAAATGCAGTGAGTAGCATCAACAGGTCTGCTTTTGAGTGCCTGCTGCAGTGCCTAGAAGCAGTTGAACCCAGGCTATATATCAGTAGTTTTCTGCACTATTCTGGGGCAATGGAATAAAGGAAAACAAGACTGTTGCCAGAATGGCCATATTTCCTTGCACTTCCACTAAGAGATCTTTCCCTGTTGCTCAATGTGTTACAATCCCATTCAGTCCAGGAGCAACACGACAAAAACAATAACATTATCAGTATCAACAACAATAATAAATAATAACAATAATAAATATTATCTCAGATCTATGATCTCTCTGGGGACATTTGCACAGAAAATTTACATTTCATAAGGATACTTGCTCTAATACTTACCTTCCAAATATCTGCCTTTGGAAAGGTTGATACTATAAAACTCCCACCAGATGAAAAAACCTGGCATGGTTTGTTGGCCTGTTTTTCTGCCTGAAAGAACTGTCTGTTAGCTCGTTTTCTAAGGACAACTCCCAAGACTGCCATGGTTTTGATCACCAGTGCTGTTTCTTCGTCCTCTGTTCACTCTTGCTGCAAATATCACTGTCCTACAAATATTTAATTCCCCTGCAGTCTGTTGACCACGTCTTGCCCCCAGTGTGTGTCAGGGGACACCAGCTGTGGTATATCTGTTGTCCAAGGACAACTCCACACTTCTGGTCTGAGAGTCTGATTTTCCCCACCACATGTTGGGGAGGAAGGAAGGACCCTCAGGTGTTTCATTGCACTCTGTAAGGTTTTGCCACTGCTTTACTTGGTGCAAGTGGATGGTGAGATGAACAACAGCAACAGCAGCTACTTCGTGAAGGGCCACTGAAATGTGGAATTTATCCTGTGTCTATCTAAATGGCAGCAACTGCTCAATGTTACTAAAGGAACAGAGAGCAGCATTTTCAAAGGAGAAGGATGGTATGACTACAAATCCAACAGAATAATGGGATTTGTATGGGGGAAATGTTCAATCCCTTTCATAATAAACAGGTTTATGAATGACAGATGTGGATAAATAATGAATGCTTCCAATTCACGATCAAGGATTGAGTGAGCAGAAGATAATGCAGTTGCAGCTCTGACTGAATTTTAAACACCACTTGAAATCTCAGAGTTCAGTGTGAAGAAGGCCTATTCAATCATTCACTTCTCTTTATGCTCTTTCCTTCATTAGTTTTAAGTACTTATAATTCTGCAGACACAACTAAAAGCAGAGGTGGGCTGAGAACAAAGAAATGTAAACAACTAATAAGATTTCATGTTTTATCCAAAGTGTTCCTTGAAGCTGTTTCACTATGAACACTGGAGCACAAACAGTGAGTGTTAATTGAGTGGAATTGGGTGTGAATGCACGTATCAGTCTTGTCAGCAGCAACAAGGCCAAAGAGACAACAGTGAGGAATACTATACCCAGAGAAAAAATTAGTTTGAGAGGCACCCAGGGCTGGAGGAGTACTTCAAAGCATATAATGTGCTTGGGATTTGAGCACATCTGGTCAAGCCTTAAAACAGAAATTAGAAAAGGGACTAAATTTTTCTTATTAGGTCATCTACTCAATCTCCCTGTCAGTGTAGCATCCTTCTCTGAGATATTCCCTTCAGGGTTAACTTTCCAGCATTTTATTAATTCCAATTTGGGCATTTTTATCTGTACTGACAGAGTGAATAATTAACTCAAGGAACTCCTTGCTGAAGGTTAGCCTTGGAGCAAGGTGCTCAGCAGTGTTTTAAAAAGGCGTGGATGCATTTGTTAATAGCATCTGCACCTGCGCTGCTGGCAAATGGAACAGGGACTATCAATCTGGCACTACCTGGTCTCAAGACAATTATCCTAATGGTATGCTGTAGCTGGATTATGAGACATTTGTATCAGCATCTAGAGCATCTCTCAGTTCACTTAGAGGCAGAAAATCAGGTTTCTAACTGAGCTAATGTATGAGGGTATCCATCAGCAGAGTAGCTGAACTGTCTGTGTCAGTGCAGCAATAAATAAGAATGCAATCATGTTAAAGGTTGCACAGTGTGATTAAACCTGCTGCACGCTCAGCACAAAGGATGTCCTCGGACCAGTGTCACTGTAGATGGGTCACAGCTGCCACATGCTGTGGCAGGGAAATGCAGGGAGGGATTCTGGCTGGGGTGAGCTGCTCCTGACCACGTGCCTCACTGTGTCTGGGGCAAGGTGAAGGGCTGTATTCATAGCAGTAGTTTAAATGGTGTCAGGAAACAGTTCTAGGAACTGGAACCTGATCATTTGTGCTGTGAAAATGCGAGACCCAGTCACCATTACGGCTTGGCTCGACCGGTCTGTCTCCTAAACCTCCCCTGGGCATGATCTGGGGAAGAGCAGGGAAGAAAGGTCCTTCCTCACAGGTGATTTGAATGTAGCCACCCTGCTTTGCAGAGCAGACCCAGGTTGTTCTCCAAAAGCTGAGAAATTACTCTGAGTGCATGAGATGTGCAGTTACAAGGGTGGTTTAGGGTGCCCTGCCTCCGAAGCTGTAAGTGGGGACCTCTGGGCTGGGATCCAGCCCTTGCATGGTCACAGCAGCCTTGAGCATCCACGAGCAGAGCGTGCGAGCAGCAAAGCTTTTGAGAGTTCATGGGAGGATTTTTGGACATGCTTTCTGTCAGGACAATGTTGCCACCCTTACACAACGTCCCACGTGGCCAGATCCTGCCTCTTTGTCTTTTCACAAAGCTTTTCACACTTGCTTGCCTGCCACAACAATCCTCATCACCCTTTTGAGTCTCTGGGCTTGTACCCATACAGATCCCTATACCAAGGAAAACTAAAACTTTGTTCTTTTCCATGGCCATGCCTGAAATATCCAGTTTCCAAAAAGGCCTATGCAGCACAGTTCCTACACAGAAGAGGGTAACTCGATAGTCAATCACATAAAAATAACTAATTATAAAATATAAGGTATGTGTATTTATCTATGGATATGAATATATGTGTATGGACCTCCACTTCTCTCTCTCTCTCTCTCTGTAGATAGGGGCATAAATGTAAGTCAAAAGAGCAAAACTAACAAAATATTTGAGATACTTCTATGGTCTTCCTCTCTCGTAACAACTGAAGTCCTGAGAAATTTTTTTTCATTATCCTAACAATACTTCTGTAGCAAAGGAAGAGGCAAAAATCAGGGAGAAATACAAATTGGTGAAGGAATGAGAGTAAGTCCAGATTTTCATCAGAACACTGTAAGTGGTGTATGCTTGATCAACATACTCCTGGGTGTTGCAACCAAATAAGCAGTTCTAATTAAAAAAAAAAAGAAAAAAAGCAAAAACATGCATTCAGATGATAATATTTTATAGTTCAATCCAGGAGATTATATTTGAGATATCTATTTAATAAAATCTCATCAAACATAATGTCATGCAGACTGATGTGTAGGACTAGGAGAAATAGTTACCACTGAAGTGATTTAGGGTGAGTAACCCAGACCACCTACAATTATTGGACTCAAAAATGTACAAGTTCAGTTTTCAAAATGCTTCTCTAAGAGTAGCCTGCATGCCATATGTCTGCAAATGTTGCCTTCTACAGTACATACAAGGAAATCCAATAGCCTTGGAAGGCTCATATTTCATTTGATGCTGCTGCTGTGTTTATAAGAAACAGAAGAAAAATAATGATCTGATGGCAGAATATGATTTATGGCTTTATGCGTAGGAGTGGGATACAAACCCTGCCTCCTGGCAGACAGTCCCTGGCCCTGCATCTTTCCAGTCAATTTCAACTCAGCGACAAACATCTAAGAGGAGTGGAGCTAGGGCTGACTGAGTTTTCCATTTAGGAAAGGCTGGGAAGTGGCCAGGTAACCTAAAAATGATTTTTGACTGAATAATCTAGGAGCAGACAGAAGCATTTCCTTTAGCCTTCTGCACAGCGTTTCACTTTTAGCTACATTTTGGGTCTGGTTTAGGATGCAACTGCTGACTTTCTACAGAGCTGACAGAGCTGCAAAGGCAAACCAGCACTCTGGACTGGATATTTTGCATTTGAGACTAGCACCAAACCTGGGGGGAAAAAAAAAAAAAAAAAAAGTAATCATGGAGAATCTGAGTTGCAAGCAGTGACAATACAAGTCTCTAGAACTCACTGAGGTGTCCAGTGTGGGACCTTTGTCCAGGACTGAGACTGGCTTACATCAGCTATGACATGAACATGAAACTGCATAGAAGGTAGTCTAAGCATCTTTACTATAAAAACAGTCAGAGGGCCTTTATTTTCAGTTTTCCAATGGAAAAAATATGAAAGACATAATTTTATATCAAATATCCAGTCCCGTTCACTGCAGGATGATGCCAGTTAAATGGTTTCAGACAGGGCAAGTCACATACAAAGCCTATTTTTGACTTTGCATAAGATGTAAGACATAGTATCTTTGAAGTTCAGAATTTTTAAATAGCTAAGAACTGCCTTCTGCCTTCAGAACCCAACTGCCTTCAAATGACTTCAGTGGGAGCTGAATACTTCCCTGCATTTGAAGATCTGGCTGAAGTGGTATACAAAAATGGGACTTCAGTTCTGAAAATTCTTCAAATTTTTTAGAGCTATTTCTTCTTCAAATTGTGAACTATGTAAATGTGGTTTGGCAAAACTGTGTAATAAAATGAAATCCAAGGATAAATTTGGATCTTATTTTTTTCATATTTTCCAGCATCAGTGGTAACTTGGTAAGTGGATATGGTTTGGCCCTATTCCTAATTCTGACACAGACCAGAAGATACAAATCTGTGAACTATTTTAGAGAGTATAAAAGAAACCAACTACACCAGTGTCTGCTGTGCAGCAGAGTGCACTGAGGGGTCTCTTACAAAAAGATGTCAGGTCTGGATGAGAGAGCCATATTTGATGACTATAATCCTAGTTACTGCAAGGTGAGCATTTCCTTTACATTTCTTACTCAGGCCCTCAGTCAGTGGCTCCCACATGACTGAGGACATGAGCAGCTATCAGCAGATGAGCAGAATGATTCCTGAGCATCAGCTGAACTGATTTTTCCGTAGGCTGTGGTGTAGTCACTGCTTCCTCAAAGTCCAAGACTGAGTAATTCCCTTCTGCAAGTAGTTCCCCAAACTGATCTAGGGATGCTAAAAGCCCTTCACAATATTGCAAAGCACAAGAGAAATTAACTGTTCAACCATCCAAGACACTGTTTTTCTTTGCTGTTGGTGCTCCTGGTGCTTTGAGCCCCAGTGCAGCTGTGTGTACGATGCAAACTACAAGGCCCTGCCCTATGCTCACACAATGTAACTTATCAACATTTCAAGATCATCACTAACTAGAAATCTCCATTCTCAACTAAATCACATCTGCCTCACAGCTGATATTATCATTGACTGTCCAGTGACTCCTGGTGGCTGATCTCTGGTAAACCTCTCCCTAAACCACAGATGCACTTATGCTCAGTGGTGTAAGCCACAAGACCAAAGATGTAAATGGCCTGAAGACAAAATTCCCACTTTCCTGTACTGTGGTGTTTTCTGAAGGTCAGGTTGAGGGCATATCAACACGGACACTATGGATCAACCTCAAGATCACTAAGAGGCAGTTTATGCTGGAACAAAACAAGATTGACTGGTGCAGAGTATCTGGAGGCGTTTCCACAAAATGTTGAAAACCCTGTTCCCACCTATCCAAAATACTCCTACACAGAAGCCCTCAAAATGCAAGCAAGCAAAACAGGAGCAAAATAAAAGTAACAAATGAACGTTTAACATTTCATCTATTGTTTGTTCTTTTGGAAATAAAAAAAATATTCTGACAACACTGCAACAAACTTTCTGTGAATATTTTTCTTTGTATGCTTTTCATTTTGTTTTGAAATGAACAATACTTCCATTACTTAACAAGGGTGGGAAACACTCTTCTGAGGTCAAAGAAGTGATAAAAAGTGCACAGCTCTGTACTCTGTGATGAGACACAGGTCCTCCTCCATTTGCCAAAATCCTATGTGTGATATTTGGCAAGTCACTTTGCAACTCCCTTGTATCTATGGTAATTTTTTTTCTTCACTGTTGTACAAATACTTGCATCAGAATGAATAAATTACAAGTACAGTCTCATGTTTAAATAGTCACAAAATGATTAATTCCTGGTCTAAAGTCAGACAGGTCCAGATTTTTAGCATTTTATAGAGAACATTCGCAAACACAGAAAATTATTTTTAAGAAGCAGATTTTATGCAGATGAACTACAATTGATGTCTACAGGCCTTGGGCTTGTTGAACTTCTGGGAGTGTCTTCAATAACTGCCAAAGGTGAAACACAAAAAACACAGCTGAAGAAACATTGTCACCATTAAAATGACAATGTCTGATTATATGACTCAGTGGTTCAACTACCAGGTACTTTAAAGCAACTCAGATAAATGAGCAAGAATGGCCTGAAAATGAAATAAATAAATAATAATAAAAGGAAGGAAGAATGAGAAATATCTCAATTTCTTTTATTGTTGTCAGATGGCGTTTCATCTTTTTGCCTTAAAACAGGACCTCTCTGCCCCTGGCAGACTCCAACATCACCCAGTTGCATTGCTGAAGTGAAGGTCATGCCTGCCCTTCCATCAAAAACCCCTCTTCCTCTCTTCTCTGTTTCCCAGCCTTTTTCTGCCCAGAGTTTTATAACTCAGCGGTAAGAAATTGCTTCTGGGCTGAAACTTGGCAGCAAAAGTCTGACTTCAGGCCAGGAATGATCCCCCTCCCCTTCTGGTTTTCAAAACCCTTTTCTTTTGGTCAGATTTGAGGGGCAGAAGAGCAGAGGGGAGGGGGAGGGCGGCGTGGGGCGTTCGGCACAGGAGCTGGCTGGCTCCGGCTGCTTTCATCATGCTCCAGTGGCTCTTTATTTTTCCAGCTGAAACAAGGGTGATTTCTGCATAATGTGGCAGGGATATTTTTGTGTATGTGTTTGCATTTAGCAGAAAATGGCTGAGTCATTTCTTCTCAAAAGCAATTTTACTGTGTGAGCCACTTACTTCCTTTCTGCTTCTCCTTCATTTTAGTTTGTTCTCATGTTCAAAAGGGAGGTCCAAAATAACACATTCCTCTCTGGGTCAGCAAAAACAGCTTCACAAATGCTTGTGTGTGCATCCAAAATTCTCCTTTAGTGCTGGAGCTGAGCAGAAATATTGAAATGATGGTACTGATACCGTTGTAAGAGCAGTGACACAGTAAAGACCTGAGAGTACTTTAGATGGTTTTCTTTCGATTGTGAGAGTGAAATGAAAAGTGGTTGAAAAACCAGACTAAAATCATGTTTCATAGTGTGAAAGGGCAGTGAGGATAAGTTCTGAATTAAAAACCACCAGTATGAAAAAAAAGAGAGACAAAATATGAGCAGAGGAGGTGCAGCGGCTCAGGATAATGACCTCTGTAAGGTCACCCAGTGGCTCTTGGCTCCTTAGATGCAGCAGCAGCAGCAGCATGGGGAGCAGTGTAACAAGCCTGCCGTGTATTTGGTGCTAATGTTCTATTCATGATGAGTATTACAGCCACAGCCGGGGTGCTCACAGAAGGAAAGGAGATGTTGATATTGAAGGCAGAAGTGCAGCCTCTTCTCAAACACCTCTGTGTGCTGATTCTGTGCTGAGCCCCAGCAGCCTTTACATCTGCTCTGAGCAATTTGTGACCTCACTACTAAACATGCACCTGCAGCTTTCATGTCACTTGAAGATACTCCTTTCCTCTGGTGCTTCTATGAGGACATAATAGTCCAAAGCCTGCAGTGACACAGAAAAGGGTGCTTGACACCAGCCTCATGTGTCAGGTTGCTCCATGGAGAAGCACCCTCTGGTTTCATGTGTGAGTGTTCCTCTCTAGAGCTGTGAGTGTTAGTCATGGAATCATAGAATGCTTTGGGTTGGAAGAAACCTTAAAGATCATCCTTCAAACCCTCCTGCCATGGGCAGGGATGCCGCCCAGTAGATCAGGTTGCTCAGGGGCCCAACCAACCTGGTTTTGAACAATTTCATTGAGCCACATATCCAAAGCAATCCCCAACTAATGACTGGCTGTGAAAATACAGGAAACAGTAATTTCCTACATGATATCAGAGAGCAAGGGAGCAGCCCTGCTGTGCTGGATCTGTGGCTGTGATTCCTACTACTGTGAAAGCACCTTTGCTGCTGCTCACCCAGCTCAGTTCTGTTGTCCTTGCAGCTGTCCCCTGACAATGGGTGGGACTGCTGGGGCATCAGCCTTTGTGCCCAACACCACACCCAGTCCCAGCACTGGAAATGATCTTTAGGTCCTGTGGGAAAAAATAGTTTGTGGTTATCTAATTAAAGCTTATACACAGTGGGGCCAATTATGGTTGCCCTAGCAACTTTAATTCTGGTATTTCCAAACTTCAGGCTTTGGGAAGCCTTTTGCTTCTGTTCAGCATCTTGGGTTGTGTTTGTTTACATCTCTGTATTTCCCTCTGCCTGTGATCACACCACCCTCCTCTTCCTAATTATCCCCGTGGATAAAATGATTCTCTTTTCCTCTCAACTCCCACACCTTCTCCTCCCTGACACTTGGACATGGAGTGATGTGTGGTTCTTGTTTCCAGTCTTTGGAACCAGAAATATCTGGGGTGAAACTGGAGATTATGGTTTGGTCAACCCCTGCATCTGCTGCCCAGGGCTCAGCCTTTGTGGAAGGACCCACTGCTAAACCCAGCTGGCTCAGCAGCTCTGAGAGGAGGATGCGCAAAAGGAGATATCTTAGAGATTTTCACGGAGAACAGCAGAAAGTATATTACTGCTATCTTAGTGCAGCCTGAGTTAAAGACCCTGCTTCTTGCTGTGAGGGGTGCTTCATACCCCTCAAACCACCACCATAGCTCATGCCTTGAAGTACCCAAAAATGGGACTGTTTTTTAAAGGCACTTCTGTAACCCCTGTATATAAATTTCCCCATGCATTTGTTAATGCACACCTGGAGAAATCTATTGACTTTTTTTTTTTTTTTTTAATAACGCCAAAATGTCCTGCAGGTGCAAGGCATGAATTTTAATCCATATGACATGCTTTGAAAAATGAGATATGTATGAGTGGTAGTGGATTATCTACACTCTCCTGTGAGTTGGTCCAGGTGGCCATTTAGAGCTTTCTCTTAGTTGCAGAATCACTTTATGATTGCAGTAAATATCTCTCTTGGAAGAGGAAACTGTTGAAGTCACAAGGATTCAGCCTGGTTTCATCCAGCCTGAGTTTAGGCTCTTAATTAGTATGCCTAGATTAGGGTCATGGTCATCAGAAGGTTTCCTCTGCAGACAATGGAAATATCTCCAGACAGTCCCTGGATTTGCATCCTGAAGAGAGCTCTGCCTTGACTTTAATGATTGTGTATCTTCAGCTCCTGACTTAGCTCCACATTTGTTAAATATTTACAGTTTTCCTGCCCAGCTCATGCAATTGGACAAGGGGAAGGCAGCCTGGAGCCATGAGCAGACACAGCCTGACAATTGGTTCCAAAGCCTGGAGGGAGTCATGCCTGTGGAATGATGTTCTGCACAGCTCAGGGGTGATGCTTTTTTCATTCTGCCTCTCACTCAGAGCTGTTTGGCTTCTCACTGGCAAACTCTCATATCTTGGGAAGCCAGACTGCCAGCCTTGGGCACTCAGAAATCATGAGTCAGGTATCAGAAAAATTGTATGACAGCTTTAAAAGCAAGGGGGTGTTAAAAAAAAAAAAAAGAAAAAAAAATAGACAGAGAGATGGTTGCATGCTTCTGAGTTTCCATCTGGTTTCTGAGGCTTTTATGTTTGACTTAAGATTCATGTTTTCCAAGCCTTGTCCTGCAGCAGTGTGGTCTGGAAACTTCATTTTCTTCAAGAGAAAGCTGACATTCTTGTGTAATGCATGTTTTCAGGAGCATGGTCTTTAAGAAAAAATGCAATAATGTGAGATGTAATAAAACATTGAGGTTGGCAGAGGAGAGATGTCAGGCTGCCTCTCTGAGAGAGCAGCAATGATGAGCAAAGCACAGAGTGTTGGTCTGAACTTGAACTCTTGTGCTTATACATGTGTGTATGTGTGTGTGTCATGCCAGACTGGGTCCATAAGAGTGGTGAATTTCCTCTTTTTCTCTGAATTTAAACCCATGAGTTTTCCTTCACATCCCATCCAGAAATATCAACACGAATTTTGATTATTTTAAGAAGAAAAAAATTGTCACTAAACCAGTACAGCCCTATATGGACACCTGAAAACTATTCATTCTCCCTTATTAATTGGCACTGGCATTGTATTTATTGTAGGTGGTTTCAATATTGTTTTCCTCTTTCTTTTTTCCAATAGGAGTGTCCAAATCAGCTACCCTTACTCAGCTCCTGTCTCACTTGTGGGTGGAAATTTACAGCTTCTGAAGCTGAGCAGAGCTGAGAGAAAGAGAGAAGGAGACAGGATGTCACTGGGAGAGCACGTCCTTGTAAGAACTGCTCTGAGTCTCAGCACAAAACCAGAGCTGCCCCACATGTGAACCCTGTGTCATATTTTGGTCCAAGCCTGCTGCTGGAGAAATTCCTGGTGATGGGGGAATAATAAGAAGAAAATGTGGCAGTTTAATGGGATTTAATCTTTTCATCAGCAGTGATAAGTGCAGTGCTCAGTCAGACAGGAGAGGCAGTGATTCTGCACAGCCCCCATGAAGTTTGTGTCTGAATCCACCCCCCTAGTGCAGAGCATATCTATAAACATCTCTTCCCTGGCTTCTCTCAAGCTGTAATTGGTAAAGAGCACTTTAAACCTGCTCCAACTGGCAGTAAAATTCTACTTCTGAAACGTTTGATGGTGCAGCTTATGTTTTGAACAATAGTGCACGAGCAACTGTAGATGCTTTTGAGAAAAATTACATTGTGAAAAGAGCCCCAGATAATCTCTTCATGACCATTAGTATTTAATTGTGGAAGGCAGAAGAGGAAAAAAGGAAAAGGCAGCAAGTAATGGATTATTATATTGTTATGACTCACATTGCCTCAGAGGTTTTGTTTTCAACCGGTGCTGTGTATATTGTTATTAAGTTATTTATTATTAAATTTGGACTGAATTCTTGTGTTAAATTTGGGCCTAAAAATTACTGTCCTGGTACCCATGAGATGTGTGTAAAACATGAAAAATATTGATGAAAGGATCCAGCAATGAGACTGTAGTTTTTACACCTGTTCAGCCTAGAGATAGAGAAAATCTTGGGAATTTACGGGAAAAAAAATCTTATTACCAAAAAGGCAAAATATTCTCCCTAAAGAGAAGTAAAATTTTAAAAGGAACAGATCTGTAGCTTCTATACAAAAAAGAGAACAAACCCAAACCGTAAAGAACATATACACAAAATCAAAAATACCCCACCCCAACAAAAACACCTTCGCAAAAAAAAAAAAAACCCAAAAAAAAGCAACAAGCAAAAGTAAACCCAAGAAACCCCAAGAAAAAAATGTGCCTTGAAAATTAGGAATACTAAAATGTGAAGTCTTAAATCAGTCTACATCTATACTACATGCTTTGCTCTCTTGCCACTGTTTACCCTCTCTGCCTCATTTCTAATCTTAAAGCAAAGTTTTCTCTCCATCAAAGAAACTCATTTTGTGTCCTTCTTTATTATTTCTCAGCATGTACCTCCCATTCTTTGGTCTCCTTTCTGGAACTTTGCCTGTAAATTTTTTTTGAGGAAAGGGACTGTCTCTCATAATGTGCTATACAGATTTGAACATCATAGATCTCCAAAGGGCCTAATTCTGCCAAATTCTGTACTGGTGGCCCACTTTTGATTAAATTTTTCAGCTTAGAACTTCATTCCTTGTTGCACATCCAAGTTTTTAAACTGTCCTCAGTCTCCCCAGGAGTTTTGCAAGCCCCTGAGATGGTGAGTAGAGGTCAGGCTACAGAAAAAAAGGGGTTGAGAGAAGGCAAAAAACTGGAACAGAGTCATGAGAGAGGCTGTAAAAGCTGTACAAAGGGGATGGAAGGAATGAAAAATGGTAGATCTTCCTCCTGGGACATGATGTTCTTGTTCATCCTGCTCTCTGCTTAGTAGAAACTATCATCTCTAGCACGTCCCAGATCCTTCTTGAATGTAGCAAGTAATAACAGTAACAGTAGTAGCTGCAGTAACAGCAGTAGTAGCAACAATAATAATTATCAATAAGAACTATTTGTCTTATTTCCTCCTTGGGTGCACCCAAATGAACTCTCACTGTGGTGCCTTCAGAGGACCTTCTATGCAGTGTCATCGTAATAAGTCTTTGTGGTCTATCTTGTCTGTCAATCTGTCACACTGAGGCTGCATCAATGGTAAGAACAAGGTTAAAAGTGAAGAGGGGAGCAATAGCTCAATTATCATTCCAGGCACGTGGTGTAATTGTGCTGCTGGCTGCCGGCCATGTGGCTCTTGTGGCAGCAAACAGTGCTTCCCCTCAGCAGCCCCAGCCGCCCTGTTTTCATATGGGCTGGGAAGGTCAGAAAAATCAATTAGCAATGTGGGACATTAACGAAAGCCAAGTCCAAATACAACTTCAGAAACACTTTGCTGAAAGATTAATGTATCTTTAAAAAACAAATGGACATCTGTGTCATTTTTCAGAGCTGCTCGTGGTTGCTGCTCCTACTAGAAAAAGCCAATGTTCTCACTCTGTGCAGCAGTACTGTCTCTTAGCTGCCACAGAGTCATCTATCAGACAGGCACTGTTGAACTTGATGTTGTCCATGCAAAATCCACAAAAATAAGCTCATCTCCAGCTGAGATGGTGTTTAAGAAGTAAGAGACACACCAAATTGTCTGAAGACAGAAGCAGCAAAAAGATGTGATTACTCCCATAGACACCAGAATGTGTGACCCTGCCAGCACTGCCAGACCCCCGGCTTGAGGGACCAGGCTGACATAGTTCAGGGTTTATAGTTAGACCAGGGAATAAAACACAGAATTCTGAGCTTTATGAGTTACGAATTCAATGTAGTACTAACTTGGGCAAGTCACCTTCCTTTTAGTGATCTCTAATAGCAGTATCTGGCAGGGGCATTGTAAATTTTAATGAAGTCCTTCACTATCCTACTGTTGCAGATGCTGAAAACCATAAAGAGTTATTAAATTCATTGTCATCTGGCATATCAGTCTTCAAATGGTTTAATCTAAATTACACCTCTACTTTCTAATATAAATATTTTATTTCGCTCATGCAGGAATGTACAAAGTAAAATATAATCTTGCTGCCCACAAGCCTTATTTAAAGTTATATATATTGGTTAGATATTTGTACTATTTTCCTCACTGTTTCCTTTTCTTATTTTAAGGGAAATGATTTAGAACTGCAGAAGCTACTCATTTGAGTAGCTGGCCTCATCTGAGTTGTATCATTCAGTTAGCTTTGCCCCTTAACAGGTGTTTTATATTTTAATGTCATGAACACTAACAAAACCAAACTGGGCAAGATGACAAGTTATGATGACTCTCTGAGAAAACAGCACTACATTTCCTAGGCTGGGTCCACGGTGGGTACATAAACCATATCCACTCCAATGCTATCTGCACCACTTGCAGATCATGTTGTGTAATGAAGGCAAGAGCAGTTACCACCCAGCTGATGTGCTTCTTTTTCCTGATCCCCCCGTGAAGACAAGGAAAAAAAAACCCAAAAAATGCTTCAGTAATTTATGCAATTAATTGAACCAGGTGGGGATATGATTTCTAGGAAAAAGGAGAAAGGAAAGATCAAATAGGTCAGTCATGGATCTTAGAGGACCCAACCACAAACCACAACCTTTTAGGTTCCATCAAGCTGAGCAACGATTGGAAGTTCCCATATGAAAAGGACCCTTTTTCTCAAATGTGGATCACCAATCCCCCTGGAATTGTCTAGCAGAAAGTTGCTTAATGGAGAGTTTCACAGGAAAATCATTTACTGTTACCATTAGGTGGAGGCTATGAGTGTCTGCTTGGAAATCTTCTTTTTGGAAAGCATTCTTTCCCTTCATATCTTTATCAGGGAAATATGGGAAAAAAAAGAAAAAGGTTTCCCACATCTTCGAACCACTTGATTACTGGTATTTAAATGGATCACTCTCTCAAAATACTCAAAAAGTGCAAAGCCGTTTTCTATCTCAAAGGCTGGATGATCGTTAGGAACACAGATAATTTCTGTAATGTAGGGCCAGCCATGAAAATTTGTTAAAAATGACATTATCCTGGCTGAGGAATAAGTAAAACCTGTATGTGACAGCTAATTATCTTAACAGCATTTGAAGTGAAATATTTTTTTTCTTACCAGTCACGCACTTAAGGAGAGAGCATCAGAAGGAAATGGAGCAAAAACCAATAAAGGGAAAAAAAGAGAGAACGAATTATCCCATTTTTGCCCAGTAGAGTATAGATTGTCAGTATTCTTTGGCATCCCTGGTGTAATTTGGTTTTGGTCAGTCCAGTAAAACAATTGTTCCTTTAACTATAACAAAGACCAATTTACCGATTATCTGTTTCCTAAAAGCATTGAATGCTGAGTATCCTGTTCCATTTCCTGTCAGATATTCACATGCAATTAGATACAGGCAGTGGGAATGTAATGTAAAATGGGTATTTTGTTCTGAAACATGGCACTGAGCCTGTGCTCTTCCCCATCTCCTTGAGCAAAGTTCAAGTGCCAAAATAAAAGGCATGTTTAATGCCAAAGGTGATTCAAGTTCAGGCCAAAAATAATTCCAGACAACTCAATTTTGAATTATTTTCCTTCTAAGCTTTTCTTTGCGGGGAAATGGAAGTATTGCTGGGTGTTTGAGGCTGAGATGCTAACAGCAAAACCTCATGCAAGCTATTCAAGTATCAGCTGCTATAGTGTACAAAGTCCTCTCTATCACATTGGAATTTGTAAGAGGAAGCCAACAGAACAGCCAGATTTACAATATACTTGCAGAATTTTCCATAAGGTCTAGTTTTCTTTATATAAAAAATTAAAACAACTGTGAGGATGTTCTTTTCTTCTAATATTTTTGCCTGAATTCCAGGAAACAGGTTGTGCACATAAAATGTATTTACTGACATTTGATTTTGTATAATTGTACTTCAAGAAGACAGACTTGGTAGCTTTAACTTGAAGTTAAGAAATTGTAAGTTAAATACTTGTGTGAAATAATCTACATAGAAAAAAATCCATATTTATATATTGGAAGAGTCTTGCTTTTCTTGCATCAAGATTGCAATTTTTTGC
>VYZP01056874.1:104165-125886 GCA_013400635.1 Hypocryptadius cinnamomeus | reverse complement strand
ACCCCCCCACCCCGTGTGCAGCTGCTGCTCCTCCTCTTGGGCTCGATGCAGCACTGATTTAATCACCTGGGAGCAAGTTCACCTTGTTAGCCACTAAAGAAATGGTTTGCAGTTCGTTTCACAGCTGCATTACAGTGAGGTTCAAGACAAAGCAAGCAGTGGAAAAGCACAGAATGAGTGGAGGAGCACACAACATAACAGCTCTGAGCCTCCACATCATGCAGAGAAAGAGACAGAGGCAAGGCACTGCTAAGAGTCTCACACTGGACTCTAACCTGAGGCCACTTTGGGCTGGTTGCCCACGATCCCAACGGTCCGTCCGTTCATCCTGGCAAATCCGACCACGATGTTCCTGGCATAGCTCGGCATGATCTCAAAGAATTCCCTCTCATCCACAATCTGTAAAGGAGAGGCAAGCAGAGCCCATATGAGGCCATACAGGTGCATAAATACACAGGCAAACACAAACTCAGTTACCTTAGTATTGCAACTGTTAAAACAGTTCAGAACTTGCAGAATTTTGAATGAAAGAGAGGGAGGGAAACCTTTCAGTCTTTGCAGCCTTCGTTGCAAGAATTAACTAGTCCTGCAAAAACTACCAAAACTGTCAGTTAAGCGATCCATCAGGGAACACCTTTATGACTGAAAGGAGCCTTTCCTCCTGGCTTAGAACAAAATGCAAATCACATGTTAAGAACTTCTTTCTCACATCTTAATTAGCAACAGACTTACAGACCGATTTCCAGTGATGAAACAGTACTTCCTGGAGCTCAGAAGCTCCCCGTGACACATTTGATGTAATCTCTGTCTCTTGGCAAGCTCAGAGCCTTTTCCTGGAGCAGCCCTGCTGTCCCTGGGTCAGTGCTGGGTGTGCCCCAGGGAATGCAGGGAATACAGTGCCCAGCCAGCATCCATCTGGAACCACACACCCGTGTGGCTGCACTTCCCTCGGGCTGGAGCTCAGTGTGTGCCCTGCCAAGGGACAGCCCTGGTGCATGAGGCACGATCAGAACTCAACACGTTCCAAGAGATCAGAATTATCCATGGAGCAGTAGCGACACCTACACATGGCTGCCTGGGCTTCCAGCAGGATTCCCCAGTTCCATCTGTTTATGGCAGCTGTTCCCATACACACTGCAGTGTGCCAGTCATTTCATTAGCCTCAGTCTTAAAAAAGTTGTGAAAAATGTAAGCAGTATAAAAGTGGTGTTATTTCTTTCCTTAATACTTCCCAAAATCTGTAGGAGGGCTTGAGGGTTTTCTCCTAATTCACCTAATGATTTTTATTACATGTCACCTTTTAACTTTCATTACACAGAGTGCTGAAAATCACAGTGGAAGAATCCAGTGATTAAAAATACCCTGAGCTTGCTTTCGCACTAAAATGAGTCTAAATGCAGCCAGCTGCAAACTTTGTAATTTCAAAAAAATAAACATATTTTCTTGTACTGCATATGTCCATAACTATCTCTTAGTATAAACAGGGAAGGGTAAATCTTTGCATTCTCAGTACTTTATTACTTTTATACAGAAGTGCCAGAATCCAACACAGAAGCACCAAGGTTCAGGGAGGGGCCAAGAAACAGAACTCAAGGGGGATTCTGACCCCAGAAAGAACTAAATTCCAACATCCTTCATCTGTAGAGTTGTGTATACAGCATAAGATGTATCCTGAAAACAAATCTTGGCATTCTGTTAAAATATGTTTTTCCCCTGCAGTTTCTGTTGCCCATTCACAGCTACTACACAGGTAGAAACAGTCACTTATAAAGACTGAAATAAATAAGTAACAGTATCTATATCTTCAGTGCCATTCTACTGGTTTCTGTCAATTATTTAGACCCAGAATGTAATAAATGCATCTTTAATCTGAACACTGTCAGACTTACAGAGTGTATGATATCCAGCATATCATAGGCTTTGGCCGACTCACTTGGGACAATGGTGTCCAGCTCTGGAACCGGACGGTCACTGTGGAGAGCAAGTAAGTGTGAGCAACAACATTTAAAGACCAAACGAACACCAAGACCAAAAACTCCAGTAAACATTTCCACCTCTCAGAAACTTCAGAAACCTCCTCAAATATGGGGAAAAGAACCGGTTTTCTTAATCTCAGGCAGCCTGAGCAGCCTCCTCCTGAAGGAGACCCCTGTTCCACAGACAGCTGTGCTCAGGAAGCCCTGAGCCGCACGGCCGGGAGGTAGCAGGGCTGCAGGGGGCACTGCCGGCTCACGGGACAGACGGGTGTGGCTGATGCCTTAAGTTTTAGCTTTCATATTTTTCACATTCTCTACTGCCTTAGTGTGTGACTCTGACATATTAAGTGTTATTAAATTCTCTTCACAGAGTAGTTAGTCAAAACAATCCTGTTCCAGCTTGAGAACCAGGGAAAACTGTTACAGCCTCAGGCCCAAAAAGCATAAACAATAGCAAATTGAGGAAAGCAAACCAGGAAATGGGACTTCATAAGCTGTAACTGAACAATTGACCCCAATATGTAAATGGACCAAAACTTATAAAAGTGTGAAAACTCGTGACCAGTCGTCCATCTTGGGCAGAGCCACAGCCGGGCTCTTGTACTGCCCAAGGTGTATCCTTCTAAAGCCTTTTAATAAATACCTGTTTTATTCCTTTAACTCTGTCTAGCCTCGGTTCTGGTCAGCCTGTCAAGGCATCATGGGGACACAGCCGAGAGGCGACAGGGCTGCAGGGGACATGGGGACAGCAGCAGCAGAGCCTGGTCCCTACAGCTGGCCAGGCAGAGCCCTTCTCCCAGGGCGGCCCGAGGCTCCCTGTCACACACCAGGACCTCAGGAACTGCACACTCACCCTGCCCTGCCCATGCTGTCACCCCGAGCTTTGAACACGCTGAGCTGCAGGAAACCTTTCCATGCTCATTTCCCCATCCCCAAACAAGCAGAGAGTGGGGGAAAACATATGAGAAAACATATCCACACTGTGTCTTCCCTTCACAGGCTGTGTTTAAAGACTCTTTCCTGTTTCTCCACTTACAGTGACACATTTTCACGTGGAGTTTTCCTGTAACAGAGATCCTGCCATGCCATCAGCAGTGACAGGATCAGTTCCCTAGCTTTGATCACATTACCCTCATTAGGGATCCACTCAGCAGTGGCACCCACTGGGTCTGAGGATTCAGTGCAGGGGTGTCAATTTTTATGAGTCACCACTGAGAGGTTTCAGGGAGTATTGTATTTGTGCTATTCCATAAAAATAGTGATCTCTGTAACAAATGGTGTTTCTATGGGAGTTCTTACTCAATTAATATTTAACAATGCCATGAGTTAGTACATTTTGAGTAAGACAACACAAGGCTCGAGACACACAATTCAAAACTGAAGAAGGTGATGTGCAGTTTGACAAAATCAGATGCAAGTTTAAAGTGCAGCCCCATGGCTGTCTCTGTGCTCCCTCAGACACACAGGATGAGGGAGGCACAGCCCCTTGCAGGGAAGGGAAGAGACAGCTATTTATAAAACAAACCTGACAGCAACACTTCAAGTGCTTTTTCCATACAAATACAAATATTGCATACAAACACTTCCATAAAATGATATAATGGAACCTCAATCTGAAGAAGTTAAACTTGTTTTAACATACTAAACTCTAATATAAAAACGATTCTAAACTTTCTTGAGTGTAAAGTAGATACAGATGTGCTCCAAGCTCTGTCCTGTGACCTGTGGTACCCAATGGATAGAAGTGAATAAATTACTGCTCCCATAAATTCACAGTGCTGAAGGGAATTTTAACAGCATTAAAATAGCCATCAGCAAAATAAAGACATTATCCAGGATACCACATTTGAAAATCTCCTTCAAACATCTACAGACACAGGACATCTGGAGCTTGCTGCTGCACCCACTGGGCTTCAGAGGGTTTCTCACAGATCCCACTTAGTGGCACAGAACTGATGCACATTTTTAAAGCCTGTGACAGCTGGAGACACCCTCATCAGATGGACACTGGGTTTCATTCAATGCAGAAGTGAAACTGCACTCGGTTACCAACAGTTGGCAATAACCTCCTCCAGAAGTTTGCAGAGACACAGAGAGAGGTAAAATCCCACCATGCCATACGGCAAATGCAATGCATCAGACACCTCCCAAAGGAAGGGGACATCTCACCAGGGACAACTGGGTACTGTAAGAAACTTGTAAGTCCTTGGAACACAGGCCACTGATAACACACACTCGCCAACACAAGCTTCAGCAGCCAAGGCTGGTATTTTTCAACACAAAAAAGAACTTACCTAAATAGAGGGAAAAACAAACCAACCAAAAAAACCCCAGCAGCCCCAGGACTTCACAATAAAAGCACAAGTAGGTTACGTTCAATTTGCATCATTTGTGGCAATTTTTTGTGTGGTGAAAACAATGCAATAAGAAAGCAATTGCTCTAGAGGAACGGACTGGGACTGGAGCAGCTGTAAGGATCAAACACATCAATCCCAAGCAGAAGGAATCTATTAAGATGTCAGTTTGTCCAGATGAAATAATACCAATCTGTGCATTAGGACCATAAATGGGAGAACTATTGGAGATGCTGCTATAAAACCAGATAAATTTAACAAACAGATCTGCCTTCACATGTATAAAGGCTATTAAACTGAAGTTCTTAGTACAAATTGCATTTATTATACCTCATGCCTTGTTAAAGATTAGTTCTTTTTTTCTTAAGGGACACAAATCTCATACTTTAGTAGCTACAACCTCACTGACTGCTTCTCACAAATAAACTGCCTGTTATAAAGTACATTGATTTAAAAAATGGACTGTTGCTTCTATAGTGAAATTAAAATACCAAAATCATGTCTGTAGAGATCAATTATCCCAGTACAACTTGTTGAATGCTTACAAAGATCATAATAACCTCAAAGATAATCCCCCAACTCAGCAAATAATACAAGAGATTTGCTTTGGTTTTGTCACTAACAAACCTGAGCAGTCAAGAACAGAACAGAACCAGACTGGCACAGTTTAATGAACTCCTGAAGATCAACACCTACCTCAGAAGAATTAAGGACTAGTAATTAATTGACCTGTCTGGCCATTCTCTGAAAGAAAATGGCAAATTTATTTTTAAAAAAGTGAGAAATGTATCTCAGGGACCAGCACAGTGATTTGTAAAATCAATCCAAAAGCACCTCCCCAAACAAACTGTTACATAGACACTGAAAAGCACAGTGAGGGATAAAGAGAAAATAACCTTCCAGACTCACATGTTAAAATCATCACACATGAAGAGCCCCAAGACATATCACACACATGTGAGGAGGAGCTGAAAGGAACATATTCAGGCACCACTCCCATGCAGGAGAGCGCAACAGCCTCTTGAGGGTTCCCTAGGGAAAGGGCTGAATTTCGAGTGCAACTGGAGATTGGGTCAAAATGCTTTTACTCCGCTGACATTCTCTGCCTTCCAGCCCTAGCAAGGCTCTCTGCTCAGTGTCCCGTGCTGTCTCTCTGGCTGTCTCTCAGCTCCTGGAAAAATTCCCTGATAAAAGTCCAGACAGTTGCCATTTTTCCCCTCTTGAAATGGCTCAAGTTCTTCCTGGATTATGTTGCCAACTCCACAATGAGCCTGAGACAAGTACATAACACACAAAGCTTTCTGCCTCCTTGTTGCCTGCCCACTTCTAACCCTTACGAGCAGAACTCATCCAACAGACACAGCTGACAGAACAGGACAAGTTCTCCCCACTGCCACTCACTGTGCTATTCCTACCTCTCTTCCTTGTTCCAAGGGACTGGGCAGCCCACCTGGACAGAGATTGCTTTTCCCCGCATTCTGCACACAGCCTGGACAACAGCCCTTTCAGAAAACAGAATTAAACCTAACAGCGAACACATGTTCCAACACATGTTGGAACACTTCCCATATTCACATACCAGAATGCAGAATTATCTGCCAAGATCCCAGGCACAGAACACCCATGTCTCTGTGCCCCTTAAGCCAGAGAAGCCATGAAATGCAGCGCTCAGAGAGCACCGAGCTCAGCCAGGCTCCCCTTACCTGGGATCATGGCACTCGCAGACTGGAGCTGGGTCCCGGTTGCTCAGGGGTAAATAATTAAAGAACTCTCGGAGGTTCAGCAGAGCATCGATGTCATTCTCAAAGGCTCTGTGTGCAACTCCTGCACAGACACAGCAAAGCAGGTATGGAAATCATTGTGCAAGCTTTCCTTTCCAAATAGATACCAATAAAGATAGAAAAAAGCGACAGCAAGACTCTTTAAACTTGAGCTGTTAACAATCAGGAGTCTTAAGCCACCAAATCTGACCAGCTAAAAATATCTAGAAAACATGTGCTGTGTCAAACTTCCTCCAGAACAGTTCTGGATTGCTGACCTCACATTTAAAATAATGTGAAGTGGTTTATCAGCTGGCACAGCCCTACCTGGACTCCAGCCTTCTGGAAATCTGATCAGGTTACTGTGCTGCACCCAAGTGTTGGACTACAAGTGCTTTTTATAAAAGGGCTGGATCTGGGCAGCATCTGTGTGTGTGTGGTTTTGGTTCATCATCAGCTCGGTTCACACAGAATTTGAGATCCCAGTCTTTTGAGTCTTGAGAAGATTCATGACTCACAGACATTTTTGCAGAGAGGAAAAGAGGGAAGAAGTGCTTCAGCTCACACTGTCACTTGGTTTATAGTTAAGCAGTTCAATCAACCACGTTAGTGAGCAAACAAGGGACTGTTGAGAATCTTTCAACCCATGCAAATGTCTGGACAACAAACAAAAAAACCCCACCCCAGGCTGACTTCACTAAGCCCTGCTCCCTGACAGTATTCCCACTTCTGGCATCTTTTGTGGGTTTGCTACTTTCTCTTCCAAATCCCAGAACTCTCCCACATTCCCACTCTCCTTTCATTGTGTTCTGTTCTAAACAGGAGCTGCAGGAAAGCAGATGCAGAGTCAGATCCTGTGCTTAGGCAGAGCTTTGTCCCCTGGACTCATCTGGATTGGCCAACGGGCTGTTTAGCCAGAACTACTCTCATTTACCCTGAGCACAATTAGCATGTTCAGCAAAGCCCCCAGCTCTCACCAGACACTGCAGTGTGTGTCTTTGCACCTCCAAGCTGCTCCTGGGTGACATCTTCATTGGTGACAGACTTCACCACGTCAGGCCCGGTGATGAATAGGTAGGATGTGTCCTGGGAGAAGGGGAAAAGCAGAAACAGTGAATGCCACTGCCAAGCTGCAAAAGCACCTAAGGAACAGCCACAGCCTCTAGAGACTTCCCTTAAAATAAGAAGAGGGACAAATTTCTTTAAAAGGCTGCATTGCATTAAAAAACCACTGAAAACGAAATTGTTCACAAGTTATCTGGGAATGTTTTTCTTAACTCTTCATGCAAAATAAAAATCCAAAGCAGGAGATCATCCTGGAAAATACCCATTCCCATATGGTCCTTTGGTGTGTGATCAATGTCACCAGCAGCAGCTCAGGACAAATCCTTACCTTCACCATGAATGTGAAATCAGTTAAGGCAGGAGAATACACGGCTCCACCAGCACAAGGACCCATGATGAGGGAGATTTGGGGAATGACACCAGAACACAAAACATTTCTCTGAAATAGGAAAAAAAAAATGGTTTTACCAAAGAAGTGTGTCTTTAAATCTGTGCCCAGATTCTGCAAGAATTCACCATCACAAACAGGACTGTTTCATCTACTGGCAGACAAAATATTTGGAGAGAATCTCTTGATGCAAACTGAACCAAAACGAGTTTATTTCTGTTCCCATACAGCTGATTCCCTATGCCATGCAATGACTGCAAAGGAGATAACATGAGCCACCTCAACAGATGCTGCCAGGGCAAAAATTGTACTGAGCCTGCAGTGGGAAGGAGTGGATGTCCCTGACATTTGCATGTGTAGGTACACTGTGCTCAGAGGTAGGAGTAAGCTTACTGACCAGCTGGGGGAGGGATTTTTTTAATATCAGGTTTCTGCACTGGCTTGAATTTTACACAAAGGTGAATGGTTGCTGTCCAACATGGATGGTGTGTTCTTCAAAAAACCACCTACACTGCTTGCTGCTCAAGTGGGTCACAATGACTTCTGTAACTCTTCCTGCCAGACTTCACCACCCCAAAACTTGTCAGCATTTGCCTGACCTGACATCCCACCTGCTTTCCTACTGAAAGGACAGTGTTCTGTGCACGCAATTTGATGCAAAGTATTTTAGCAGCATATAAAAGAATGTCATTTCTGTGAAAAAAATGAGCAGCAGTGCACCTTGGGGAAAAATTCTTGTATTAACCACAAAAATCCTCTAGGACATAAAACTTCCACCAGAGCAGTCAACACTGGACATCCCCATTCTCACTACACATTGGATCACAGAGCTTTACAGAGCTCAGCATGACCCTTAAGACATGGGTACATTTGCCCAAACCCAAGAAAAGAACCAAGGTCTGAGTCTGTTTTATCCATTGGTTGAAACAGAACAATAACCTTAACATTTACTTACAAACACCCACTTGCATGTTTTGCCCACCTTTGAGGATGCCAAACTCCCTGTCCATCCAGCAGCCTACTCACCAAAAATATGTCTGCATAGCCTGCCAAGGACTCCACTCCCTCCTGGATACGGGCTCCTCCAGAGTCATTCAGCCCAATCACGGGTGCTCCAACCATGGCAGCTTGATCCATGATCTAGTGATGAACACAAACTCCTCAGTACTGACCCAGCTAAGTTGAACCCCAAAAATCTCCACACTCAGCACTGGATTTGGATAATGCAGTGTGAGTGACACGGTCACAGGGGAGGGGCCTGTGCAGCTGAGGGCTCCCCCTGTTCGTAAGGGGCCTCAACTGCTCCTCAAACACCCCCTCAGATTTGTCTCATCTACTCTTCAAAGTTTGTTGCAGTGGTGGCTGTGGAATCTCTCTAAGCTGTATATTCTAATGCTTGATTACCCTTTTTAGAACTTCTTTGGGAGGACTAAATTACATCTTTCCTCCAGAAATTTAAACATTACATTTGTCTTGATACACAGCAGTGAGGGAGAGCAATTAGCTATTCTTGGCCTTTACTTTTGTGAACATTCAAGTACCTCAAATCTCTCTTCAGTCTTCATATTCCTCTTCATGTTTCTAGGCTAAGCACCATCAATTCAGTCCCACATCCTGTTTTCTAGAGCTCTGATAATTTTGGTTACTTTCCTCAAGATCATACACAATACTATAACAGAGTCTTAAGTAGGAGGACTGAATTCCTTACATTCCTTGCACAAAATATTCCTGATTATTGAATTCCAGTAAAATGTCTGCCATTTTCATAACACTTCAGCACTGGCACATTATGTTAAGGTCTGTTTTAACATCAAGATCTGCTTTAGCTCATAAATAATTTTTGTAAAACATCAGTTAATCCCCATTTTGAATTTTGAAGTTGCTCTTCCCTGCCCTTTCAATCATTGTAATAAAATTATTTCAGACAATCTTTAACTTGCTAAGTGATTTACAATTCCAGTCCCATCTTTCAGAGTGCTTGTAGCATCAGCCTTGAATTTTATATTGCCTAGAAACACAGAAACTACACCTGATGCCACTCAAGTCAGTGGTATCTCAGGGGACCCAAAACTCCAGCCCAAACAGGAGCTGGTGGTAACTACTTCTGTACAGTCCTAGAATTCACTGACATGTTCTGCTGTTTTCCAGGGACCTATACATGGATTTTCTTTCCCAAGGCTCTTCCAAGTTCTTCCTAAAACACTGACAAAGACTGAGCCCCAAAGCAACTGAGGCCCCTAGAGCCTTCCAGCTTTGGAGCTCACCAGGAACAGCATCAACCAGGAAGGACCCACATTTTTTCTAGTTCTGTGATCAGACCCTGCTGCTTTAGAAAGATCAAAGAAAACCCACCAGAAAGCATCCCATCATTGCAGTGCCATTCCATCCCTCCCCAGTACAGACACCACAAAGCTCCAGTGTGAAAGGGTAATTCAAGTCCTTCCGTATAGCAAGACCTGCTAAAACCAAATAGTTGTTATCGAGCCCAAGGTCTTCATGTTTTCTAGTTTTATACCCACACACTCCTGAGCAGCCTATGGCAAAGAGTAGTTATTTCCACAGCATAAAAGGTCTTCTGCACCAAAAATCTTGTTTCTGATTCCATGGCAAGAAAATTCAGGAAGATTTCCCAGTTCACACCACTCAACACTCATCCATGAAAGAGTTCTTGTCTCCCCAGTCCTGGGATTCAAAAACTCTTCTAGCAAGACAAGCAGACAAACAGGAATAAATAGCCACAAGTGTCTGATAAGAGAAACTCTCAGGGTCAAGGTGACCTCAAAGTTGTTAAAACTGTTTATCTTCAGGCTGTTTACTTGTTACATTTGCTTTCTTTTTAAATATTACACACTTTCACAGAACACTGTTTAGAGGAAAAAGTTTCTCTGAATTCATTCCTCTTCTCTCCGGTGGACAATGAGTAGTTAATTTATAATTGTACTTGGCAAGTCTCTCATCCTTTGCAGGGAAGAAGACATAATTTAACGTAACAAAGTGTGTATTACCTGGAAAAGCTCACTCACACTCAAAAGCTTTCCAGAGGCACCACTCTCAGGCATGGCACACGTCAGAGCCCACTAAAGTCAGTCACCAAACATTTTCTCCAAAGTCATTATCACAACAGACTGAAAAAAAGAATGCTGACAATTTTTTTTTTGTTTTCTTCTGTGCCATATTACCTTGCAGATCTTCTGGGCATGAGCTCCAGATAAACTGCCTCCAAATACAGTAAAATCCTGAAAGTAAAGCAAATTTTCAGATTAGGGAAAGAATAATTTCAGTAAAATCTTGCCAATTATTGCTAGTAAATAACATAATCCTACAGTGCTCTATATTTGGTATGCTGCTTCAAAACAACTGACTCCCTCAGTGCAGCCTGCAGATGATGCCAGCTCAATACAAGCATCCTTTACAGGGAGGAAATACAAACCTGGACACACATCACCATTCTAGACTCATGAGTTATGTCCAAGGAGTGCTGTAGGGACCATGGCAGCCAAAATGCCTAAGCAGAAAAATCTCTAACAGGCCCTGGGACTGATCCAGAAGGAAAAGAGGATATTGACACCTCCTGGCACACACAGAGCCCAGAGCCAGTTCCTGGGGAGTTTCTCTGCTGCATTCCCACTGAGTCTTACTCCTAAAGAAGCCCCAAAAACTGTGTGGACAGGGACAGCATGGCTGTGACTAACATTTGAACCAAAAAGGTTCAGCATCTCAGGAGGCAGCTCAATTTGGAGGGAAAAAGGTCTTTAAATATAAAAAGGGAGGGGTGTATCATGAAGGGGCACTCTTAAATTCTACTAATATAAAAACCGCCCCCTACTTGTGTTCTAAAATGAAGGTTTGTGTTTGGCTCCTCTCCACATGTTCAGGCCCATGTAACAGTGACTCTCCTTGGAAGGAGCACACATGCAACACAAAAAAGGCAGAGTGTACGCCTTGCTCCAAGGTAACACAGCAACAGCCACTTTGGCCATGACAGCAAATGGAACAAAGGACACTTTGTGGCCCAGAACAGAGCAGCACTTACTAATGATCTGAAAGAAAGCCTTTCTTTCACAGTGAGTGACCAACATAAGTCTCTACCTAAGATGTTTCCTCTGAAATACTTTTGTTTTAATATAAAAAATACATTTTAGCATAAAAAGTATATTTTATTTATTTATATGCTATCTATCACAAGCTTTTTTGCTTCTTGTCTGAGGGTGCCCTGCTTCCTCCCACAGGTACATTGCTACATGGCCATGCTGAACTATTGTGAACCTATCCTTTGAAATAAGTTCACACTACTTAAAAACAAGTAAAACTTTACCTGACTGAAAACATAAGCTAGTCTCCCATTAATCCGTCCACGGCCAGTCACCACACTGTCACCAGGATACTGCATTAGAAACAGATAAATTAATTGAAAATAATAGATAGAAAACTCAAAACAACTATGATGTCTACTAAAATTTCCACAAACTCCTACTAAAACAAAGCAAAGACTGATTTCCTGGGAGGTCTCATCTTCCATGTCTGCAGTGGGGGCTCCACAAAGATTTTCCCCAGCTGTAAAAAGGAAAACTTAGAGGTAATATCACATATTCATGATGTATTAGAGTAAAGATCAGTCAACTTAGCAGTTTCCCTTCAAATTTAGAATATCAGAAATTAAGACAAATCATGTCCTCAGAGATAGGATAGGATGTACCTTTTATCAGGAGTAGCTGATGTTTTTGAAAGAACTGACATAGTGCACAAACCTCTGAGGTGTTGATACAGGATAAAAAACAACCCTGGACAGGTCCAAAAATATAATTACAGTCACCTCAAATACTTGAACTTGACCTGTCCCACTTTTCACCCTGTAAATAAGGGAAAAAAGAACTGGCCAAGGAGATGCAGCCTGTGAGTCTTAAAATGGGCTTCACCTATATTGTATCACTTTCTAGTGAAAAAAATATATAGAAATCTTTCAAGACAACAGTAAGGAAAGGAACTTTTCTGGGCTGTCAGTAAAAAAGGGAATTTCAGACACTGAAGTGCTTTTTGTTGTTTGGTATTAAAAAAAAAAAAAAAAAAAATGAAGGAAGAAAAGGAAGTGTATGGTGCAGGGCCCACTCTAAGGACCACATATGCCCAGGTGGTTTGCTGCCAGGAAGGTCACACTTGTCCGGTGCCTTTTCTCAGGCTGCACACACAGCACTGCTCTGAGCCCCTGGCACACAGAACAGCAGCACACACCTGCACTTCAGCCACTGCCACGTGAAGGTGACTCCCAAATGCCCCAGCAGCCCACAGAGCACCCTGGATGTGAGCACAAGTCCCACTCTACCCTCAGAAAGTTCCAGGGACTCTGAGAAATCCAATGCGAAACTAATATTCCAGCTCAGTGGCCACAGTTAGGTCACCTGTTGTGAAACTGTGCTCTGTAAACACAATCTGCAGCTCACTGAAGGGTGAATTCTGAAGCACAAGGGAAAAAATTAACCCTCTTGTCACACTCAGGATGCTGCTGCTCCTCCTATTTTCAGAAACAGCAATTTGCTATGAACAGTGTGAGATGCAGCATGGAGTAACTCAATGAGAGACAACTCAGGCAGTTATTTGAGTTTGCTGGGGAACAGAGTAAAAAAAATAGAGGAAAAAAGATGATTGCTCTGCTATCACCTGAGAGGGGAGGAGATCTAACACAACATCCTTCCCAGCACCAAGTGTCATCAGCCTCCCGTCTGACTCAACAAACAAATCCTTCACCTTCCCCATTCCCAGCACCCCTGCTGGAACCCTGCTGTCCCCTCCCTCACCCACAGGCTGATGACAATTGCTGGTTGCAATCCTACAACCTGAAGGACTGAAACCCAATGAACTGATTTAAGAACTGCACAAACAGAAGTTCCAGTCACTGTGTGCAGCACAGGGCACACACAGAGCAGCTCCTCACCCTACACCAACAACCCACAGCAAACAGCCTTTGGCTACAGCAAGATTCACAGTGAACAGCCACATCAGCACCAGGCACTGACACCCCAGCAGCTCACTGGTCCCTTCTACCAAACCACAGCAGAATACTTTTCCCAGGCAGAACATGATCCGGCACCAACATTATGGTGAGAGACTCTGGGGAGGCACCGATTTCCCGTGTGTGTGGAACTCCCTGTACCATGCTGGTTTAGGATACATATCCAGAAAGTGCCTTAGCAAGCAGGGTGCAAATGGCTAACAAAGCAGTACAAATGCTGGGACTTCCAAACATCCAGATCAGATTGTAAAGCCCTAAAGGATTTTATGACTGTAGTTTGGCAGGCATAAATACAGATCTGAGTTGCTTCATCCAATAACTCTAATCCTACCTGTAGGGAAGCAGAAGTATCTACCTTGATTTTCTCCTCATGTCTGATCTGATTGACAAAATTGCACCAACAAAGCTCTGCAGCCTCCTCTACTGTTTAAAATGCAAATCTAAGACAATTCCCAGGAAGGTATTTGAACCAAACAGGTGACCTTATAAAAAAGGTATCAAGTTGAGACAACAGAAAACTCTGTAAACTGTTACATGGAAACTGAGAGTAATAAGAGCAAATTTACAAAACAAAATTATACACAAAAAGAAAACAAATAATAAAAATCACATGTGAACAGAAGAGCCCATTTTCAACCAGTGGGCTGGGTGCACAGCAGAGGATGCTGAAACAAGAGTTATATGAAATAAAACTACCTTATTCTTACTAGAGTCCATCCCAAAGTCAGTACATCTGTGTTCCACAAACATGTCATATTCATCAAAACTGTCAGGGTCCAACAGCAGCAGAATTCGTTCCCTTGCTGTCAGCTTTCCCTGAAACAGAGCAAGCAACAATTAACAGAGCCATCAGGTGATTCTGGCTGTTTGCTGACCCCCAGCAGACGCAGTTTAATCAAGCAAAACCTCACCTGATCTGCTACACAGGGTCCATTAAACAACTGCAGGCCCCCAAAGCTGGAAATAGCCTGTGCAGTGATTATCCTCCTCAAAAACAAACCTAATGAAGCCAGACTCTGAAAAGAAGGCTGACTGTTGGAGCAGCACTACCACAGGAGAAAGGAAACAACCTCAGAGACTTTTCAACAGGATATAAATGCATCACAGCTACTTTTGCCTACACATTTAAATGCTGCTGTTAAGGCCTTTTTTCTGTTCTTAAGTAGGGAACTCTTCCACAGCTAGACCAGTCCTCCCCAACAGCTCAGGGTTCAATTCACCACACTCAAATACTGTTTGATTGCAGTAAATAAGACGAAGACGAAGTGTGACAGCCTGCAGGGATCTTCTGACAAAATCCTTCTGGTTTTTTTCCCTGCTGTTATGGACAGTTATGGACACTGTTATGGACAAAAGTAGGGTAAGGGCCAAGAACAGAATCAGTNCTTCTGGTTTTTTTCCCTGCTGTTATGGACAGAAGTAGGGTAAGGTCCAAGAACAGAATCAGATGACCAGATATACATGTCCCTTGCTCAGTGTTATGTAGTAAAATATGACCACAAAGTTCTTTATATCATAATCTACCAAACAAATCTGTTCTTTCCAACCATGGTAAGCATCTCTCTGCAAAGGGCAGGGCACCTGGGTTGTCTCCTTTAGGGGATGAGGTGACCCTGCATCAACATGACATCATAACACAGCTCAGCTTCTACAAAACATCTGACCAGTAGGCTAAAATGCTCATGAAAAGCAGCAAATGCAGGAAAGCCTAACATAAGCCAAAGTTTTAGTTTATATAAAACATAAGCTGTTCGAGGCCCTAGACATGCAGAAGTGCTTGTATATTGGTGTGTCAGTGTCCTGAATGTAACTCAGCAAGAATAAACTCTCTTCAGGTGTATAACTGGGGAGGGACACTGCTGACAGGTAGAGTGCTGATGAGGGAGCCTTCATGGGAATCGCCATTCCCACCTCCTTAATGCCTACAAACCACCTTGCACCACACTGAAAAGGTGTCCCAGCAATAAGCAATAAACAGAAACAGGAAACTTCTGCTGTCACCCCCATCAGCACTGCCTACATTCTGAACGACTGAAGCAGGAGACTAAAAACCCACCTGTTGTCATCCCTCCCACCTGTCTTTTCCTCTGCCTTATTTCCACTCTTCTAACNCCGGCCCCGCTCCGCCGCCCGGGCGTCCCGACTATGGCAGGCGCGGTGCGGGACACACGGCTCCGGGAGGCCCGGGCAGGGCCGCTGCCTGAGCCCAGCCCTCCCCGGCCAGATTGTTCATCGCTGTAGTCTGTGCGCAGAGACCAGCGGGAAAATGCATCAGCTGTTCCCTCTTTCCTGCGTGGCGGAGAGATTTGTGGCGCTTCAGAAGCGGGGAAGGCAAGCAGAGGTGTCAGCTCGCAAGATTAGCTGTCCTCTCCTTGTTTCAAATGCCAGAAAGTATTTGTTCGGAAAGCAGTTCCTGTGACACACGGGCACCGATTCCCTGCCGCCTCCCATGAAGAGGCACTGTGGCTCTTTTCACGGCACACTTTCGGACGGATGAGGCAAATCGAGACCCCTCAAGAAGGGAGTGAGCCAGGATGTGCGGGGAATACGCAGCGCACAGAGCGAGGGCCCGAGCTGCAGTGTATCCGCAATCCAGAGATCTGATGTCATCGCCTCCCAGGCAGTTCTCCAGTGTGCAGGCGCAGCCATCTGTGCAGCAGATCATTTGTTACCCCTGCAGGCCACCTCCGACACCGACCACCAACAAACCACCGGCCAGTTCCAAGTAGGGCGAGGTGAGTATTGCCGTAAGTGTGCACATACCACACATGAAATGCACGAGCATGGCCCTGTAGATACCACAAGTCTGAGGAATCTCCAACAATGGAAATTCTTGGATTACATAGCATGTACAAGCTGTTGTACGATAATTCGTTTTGAAAGGGCTCTCAGGCTCCAGTCCAGCGTCCTACTCAGAACAGACTCAGCACTGAATTCATACCATTTTGTCAGCTGGATCTTAAAAGTCTGCAAGGACAGAGGCTGGCACACCTTTCTCAGTCTGAGTTCCGGTGCCCGACTGGCTCCATGGGGAACTGATTCCCCCCAACCCATTCTACTCAGTAGCAACCTGACTTGTTTCAGTTTAGGACAGCTGCCTCTTGTCCTCTGCCTGTGCACTTCAGCCAGGAGGGGTTAGTGAGGTGACAGCCACGGGCTCTCCAGTACCACAAAGCAGCTGCTAGGAATGTCCCCAGTGTCCTCTCCAGGCTAACAAAAATAAAGCCCAGTTCCTCAGTCTCTCCTCCTGAGGCAAGTGCTCCAGCCCTTCACCATCATGCTGCCCCTCCTCACCATGATGTGCTAGCCTGGACACAGCTGTATAGCAAGAGATCCTGTCAGAAACCTCACCCAGGGTAAGACACCTGACATGCACTGCTCTTCCCTCATCCACAGAACCTCTCACTTTGTCACCAGAAGGCACTGAGGTTGGTCACACAATTTATTCCTGGTTAATCTATGCTAGCTATTCCCAATCACCTTCTCCATGTGATCACAAAAGGCAGCCAAGAACACTTGTGCCATGGCTTTCCTCCCGGACCAACTTGAGGGGGATCACCTGACAGTCCCAGGCTTTTTGAAGATGGCAGTAACCCCAGGCTTTCCCCAGCCATCAGGGATCTCCCTGATCTCCATGACCTTTCAAAGATAACGGTGGGATACCTGCAACACCTGCCAACTCTCTCCACCCACTTGGGTCAACCTGTCTGGTCCCCCAGAATGTGTCAAACTGTCTCAACAGCAGCTGACTCAATCACCCCCACTACAGGAGCCCTCTCCTTGAGCCCTGCCTGCAAGCACAAAGGCCTGGGGAGGTCTTGGCAGTGAAGATCAGGACAAGAAAGGCACCAAGTACCTCAGCCCACACACTGCAGAGCAGGAGGCTGTTTCAGCCCCCAGCCAGAGTAGCAGCAGGATGCCAGCTGCATTCCTGACCTATCTGTGAGATAGCTGCTCCTTCACAGCAGCCAAACAGGCATTTCACCCTCCCCACTCAGGAAGTTTCTCCTGGTCACAAAACAGCCCAGGCAGAAATCAGACCACAGATATTTGAAGCAAAAATCTCCACTATTCCCCTCAGGTGGGTTCAGCATCGCTCAGGCTGCCTGCAATAGCTTCTTAATTAAAAATACACTCAAAAGAGCAACTCTGCAACTTCAGAAATTAAAATAACCACTATTCAGAACATGGGTCACATGCAAAAGAGGTTGGGAATCTGCATTCTGGGAACAAAGGGGTTACAAAAAGCCCCCATCCTGCAAGACAAGGCTGGCATGGCAAGGGGAGCCAGCAGAGGCAAAAGGGCATTCTTTGGATAGTTGAAGTTCTGCCCAATAGAAGAGTAGAAGGGGAGACAGAATTATCAAGAATTGCAGGTTACATGTTAAAAAACAGGGTGAAGAGGCCAAAAAATACTTTTAGGAGCAACTTGCTGGAAGTATGAGAACTAGTAAATTCTTTTGCAAATACTTGAGAAGAAGGAAGCACGCCAGAGATTCTGGCAATAAAACAAGCCAAGATTAAAGGGATTGTTCAGACTATCCAACAGAAAAAATTATTATTATTTTTGGTTTGTTTTATCTGAATTCAGTGTAAAGGAACCTGAGAAGATTTCTGAGCTAAAAAGCCTGTTTTTCTTGGGTTTTTACTTGAATGTTTACTGAGTACACTGAAGGTCCTGTTTCACCCCCAAAGAGTAGGTTAAGTTATAGAACAAATCCTTCAGGACCAAAGTGTTTTCACCTTAGTGTTATAAGGTCCTTCAGAGATAACTTGCTTAAATTTAAAGACTCTTGCTAAAAACTCCTGTGGCAGGTGGCTAGTGCAATGTCAATTTTTAAGACAGGCATTAAGGGACCTAAGAAAACTTTAAACCTGTAAATCCAATATGAATTATGAAGCAAAATGCCAGAAAGTCCACCAACCCAACCCACAAACCCCAATATTAGCAAATACATACACAGGATATACTGGGGAGCAGTTGGCAGAGATTTTGTATAGAGATTCCTGCCATGCACATCTAGTGGCTTTATTTAGTGAATCAAACATATAAAACAGAGATCCTCTTCATATAAGAACTCAGATTTCCAGAGGCCTTTGAGAATGTCCCTGATTAGGAGCTCTTGAATCTAAGCTGTCATTAGATTAAAAGGAATTCACCTCACAGAGCTCAGAGAGAAATGTAATTCAAGTGGATGTTAAGATGCACTGGGAAAAACCAAACCCCAAGAATACACGTCTGTTCACTAAAGGAACAAGTTCACAATAACAAAAACATCGGCAAAAACATCGGCTCCATTTTCAATAACAGCCAAAGAGTCAAAAGGTCCTGCACACACTTGGAGACAGAATCTACCTAAGAATACAAAATGAAAGGAGCTGCTAGTCTCTCTGTAGGTCCCCAAGACACAAATTGCTGGAAGACTATGCTAGGAAAATATCACTATATGCTTACAGTATTATTACTGTTCCCTACATATTTGTCACTGCCTGCTTTTGGAAGTGGGATACTAGACTAGTTCTGACAGTCATTCATACAGTCCAATATTGTTAGAATTGTCGAGCTAGAGATTGTCACAAGGATGCATCAGAAACTGAAAATTCTCCAGGCAGTTTCTCAGTAAGTCCCCACAATGCAAATCAGTGAAAGTATTTTGAGGCCAAATCCAGTTACAAGAGAACTTTAAACCATGAGAAAACAGTCTCCTGATATTCAATTTTTCCATATTCAGTCAAATAGTAATTTGTTCTTGGTTTTGGTAAACAGAAGTGGGGAATAAAACCCAGTTCCATTATCAATTTGTATTCCTGTAGGGAACCACTTAAGGTCAAAGTCAACTGATCTGTTTAAATCAGAGGGGTAACTCAGGTGTGTAACAGGCACATTCTTGGTGTATGTATGGTAGGATAATCCCTAAACCCAAATTAAACTGGAGTACATGCAGGGTTGAACCAGTATTTCTGCATTAGAAGTTTGGCTCAGAATCAGCTCAACTATTTAGTGCTAATCCCAGATCATCTCTATTTGCTCTGGGCTGTTCCAAAGTGAGAGTCCTGTTCTGACAAAACTCCTGCACTCCTGGAAGCACAGGTTTAGACCAGACTCACAACCCACATCAGAGATGAGCTGGGCACCCACCAAAGGAGCAGATCTCCTCCAAAACTGGATTTATAGATACTAAGGCCAGAAGTGACTGCTGTGATTACATCAGACATGCTGTACAATGTGAGATTGTCTCACCAAGATATTCCATGAATTGCATATTTTAATCAAGTATCAAGTACTTGTATCACACTGTTAAAAGAAGAACTTCTTATTCTTTGTTTGATACAGTGAAATAATCAGTCTGTACTGGTTTCTCAAAAAAGCCTGTCAGAACACCTCAGAGTGAAGATGAAGTGTTTGTCATGGGGTCACTACAAAGGACCTATTGAAAGATGTAGTTGTAGTCTTATAGCTTCAGAATAAGGAGAAGCACCACAGGGATTAACCATCTCTCTGTCATCAGGCACAAGACTTCTCCCCAGAGGACACCAGAAATGCGCTGGTCAAAAAAGAGGTGCACAGGGGACATATGGATCTAAGAAGTCACCTTTAGGAAGTCACAGTAGTACTTATTTGTCTGGATTGGGAACAAGGCAGTTAAGGAAACAAGTAAAGCCAGTGTTTTCTAGCAGCTCTTCTGTCCCACTTACAGGTAAGTCCCAAAAGAGAAGGGCCAGAATATCCCTGCTTAAGTCATAACAGTAAAACAAACCACCAAGTTAATTTTTTTAATTTTTTTTTTTTAAAGAGGGGCTCCCTGTGTGAGTTTCTGTAGTACTTCTCAACCTCACAGCTCAGAGGGCAGTAGGGAAGAGCACAGTGCTCCTGGAAGTAAAAGTGAACAGGCAGCTCAATTATGCCAATTCACTTATGCAAATGCAGAACTTACATGCCCCTCCCAAACCTGAGCTGGCACACAGGTGTAAGAGCTACAGCAGTAGAGTGGTACTTCACCTGGACTGACAGAGGGCACAGGATCCTCCTGACACATGGAAACCAACAAGAACCCCCAGCTTAAACAGGCAACAACTGTCTTTGGATTTACAACTCTATATCCAGAAAAGAACTTTAATTTCTTTGTTTAGCAACATCAGAAAAACATTAACAGCTTCAGTGAGGAGGTGGACTGCTGTGAGCTCTATCAGTGCCCTCCTTTTATGCTTCTTACATGCATATTGGGAATCTGTGTTGTGACACTTTGGAAAGGTAAACTAAACAGATTCTTTTCATTGGCTGCAATATAAAGTTCACTCACATGGTTCATGTAAGTACAACTATAAGGCAAAAAACTTAAAAAGAGGGATTTGATCTCATCTGACCGAACTTCAGAGTTGCACAGATGTACCTCAACTTCTGCTTATACAATTTAACAACAACAGGAGGAATTTGATTACCAAAGATGTAATATTATATGAAAAATGCACATACTTGATGCTGATTCAACTAGAACAATTATTAGGCCAGACATGCTCACACAGCTGGAGAAAAGCTATTGCAGCTACGCCCACTAGCCTGGTTCAAATTGGGGAAAGGCTGAAAGGGAAGGGAGAACTGAAAGAGAAAGCTGTGCTGAACAATAAATGCTGGAGGAGATGCCCTACAAATTCATTCTATGAAAATTCCCTTCAAATATATCCCCAAATGAAGTAAATGAATGGTGGGGTCTGGCTTGTGGAGAACAATAAGCAAACCCCTTAACAACAGTGATGTAGTGGGTGGGGTTTGTACTGAGATCCCAAGGACCTTGAAATTGTTGGGGAATATTCCTTCTCAGGTCCTTGTGAATCCAAACCACAAACAGATTCCTGTTTATTTGCTGGGTGTTTCTGAAAGCGGTAGATAGTTAAAAAATACCAAAGAACACCAAACAAACAAAACCTCACACACAGTTGCAAAGAACTGCTGGGTCTAACAGGCACTGTTATAAAACTGTACAGCATTGAATATTTCATGTCCAACAACAGATAAGAAATGTTCTGGCTTAGAACAAGGAATTCCTCCTACCAGTAAAGACACAAATTGTACTGCACTATTCCAGGTCTCAAGAATGATAATGGAGATTATCAGCCTTTTTTATTTTGTTTCATACCCTCAAAAAAAAAAAAAAAAAAAAAAAAAAAAAAAA
>VYZP01056874.1:14522-100213 GCA_013400635.1 Hypocryptadius cinnamomeus | reverse complement strand
TTTCCGAGATTAACAAGCTCCTGCCCTACTTCAGGCAGTCCCTCTCCTGCTGCGTGTGCGGTGAGGATCTTTCTTTTGTTCCTGCACAATGAGCCTCCCCGGGACTCCCGCACGGCCCTGGGCCCGCACCGGGGCTGCCTCGGCCTCGCGTCGCCCGGCCCGGCCCGGGGCAGCTCCCGGCAAAGTTTGCCGGGCCCGGAATCCCCGGTGCCGCGGCCGCCGGGGGGGCGGCTCGGGAGCGGCGGAGTGGGAACTGCCCGGGCTGAACCCGCCCCCGGCGCGGGGCAGCCGCGGGCAGGGCCGGTCACAAGGGCAGGGAGGCGGCAGGGGCCGTGTCTCAACAGCCGCGCACGCCGCGAAGGCGGTGGCGGCGCGGAGAGCGTGTTTGCCTCAAAATGCAGCGCTTTATTATGATCGCTGCTTCATCAAGGGTACGGCAATTGTCAGTGGTTATTGGAATGCCCCGGTGTAGTGGAGTTAATCGCTTTAAAAAAGCGATGACTTAAGAGCGAGTGTGGTGAAAGATATCCAAAACGAAATACAGACCGTAGAGGCAGGGGAAGAGGAACTTCGTAATTTTTTTCTCCCCTCCTTAAAATGTAAACAATAAGTAATTACGATTGAAAACCGGGAAAGAATAATTGTTTTAGTTTTTTTTTTTTTGTGCCTAGTTGATAAATGTTCTGTAACAATAATTACCTTAAAAAGCAAACAGGCTGGAAGTCTGCTGGGCTTTCCCCACTCCTGTCCCCCAGGAAAGAGCGTTCTGTGTGCTGTAGGCAAAGGCAGTATCCGGAATTTCGGTGTTACAGTCTGGGGAATACTGGGAAGGAATTGCGTTCTGCTGTGTTTTCGGAGTGGGGGCATGTGTCCGTTCCTGGGAGGAAGCTCTGGAATAAACTGTTCGGTTTCCTTGAACTTCCCTGTGAAGCCTTGGTCAGTGTCGGGAGGGGGCTCTGACCTGTTAGACCTCTGGGTTGTTACATTTTTTAAAATCTCCTTTTTTTCCCTCTGGTAGTTTCAAGTCCTGCCCTGTTTGTGTTCGTATTTTCCTGACAGAGTTGTTTTATGTTCGCTGTGTTTGTCGGTACCGATGTTTGTGTTACACTGGACTTGAATTGAATCACTGGGGTTTAGAAAGTTAAATATTTTATTTATTTACTGGATCAGGATTTAACTGTTGAGACGGCTAAAGTAGCGTTAGATGCTTCCTATCCTCTCGCTACTGGCTCCTCCCACTTAAAGTCTTTGAAAATAGAGATCTGTTTGCACTGGGAAAGAGGGAGCCCGTTCCCAGGATCTCTGCATCGTCATTTCCTGAAGTAATTTGTCTTAAGGATTTTTCCTCATGGAATCCCGATTCTAGTGTTGATGCATCTCTGCTTCTTATCACCTTAGGCGTGATTGATTCCAACCCCAGTTGTGCTTTCTTCCCATAAATTCTTCCTGCTTTTGGTCAGTCACCAGACTGCTTTTGCCAAAAACTACGCAAATATAATTCTGATTTTTTAAAAAAATAAGATATTTGCATTGCTGTGCTCTCTGGCCTCTCTACTTTAAGCCTGGTCTTCTGAAATGTGTTCTTTGTTCTCCTTGCCTTGCCTTCTTCCCTTCTTGGCCTTTTGCAATCTTAGTTTTACACTCTGTGCTGTTGAAATTGTCTATCTTTAATTTGTCCCTGCCCAAATTCCTGAGCTTTTTTTTGCCCCTTCTTCAGCTTTTCTTGCTTGGTTTTTCTGTCACTCTCAGTTTTGTAGAGCAAACCAGGTTTTTAGTTTGTTTTCTTCTATTTCCTTGTGCCTCCATGGATATTCCTATTTAAAAACTATGGTTCCACTTTCTCTCTTGACCCTTTATTTGCTTTGAATATTAGGGTTATCCCTTTGGTGTATTTTTTTTTTTCTACTGTCGCCAGCTTTCAGATAACTGTAGCTGCTGTTTATTTGAAATGTTTTGCTTACAGCTGATTAACCAGTCTTATCTGTGCCTCCTGGACTCCTGTTTGTGGTGTGTCAGTATCCAGGGGCCTCAGTGAATTCCACACTCTCTGTGCAGCCATGCAGTAAAACAGAGTTACTCAGGTGTCTGTCTTCAGCCTGAGGTGGCCGTGGGGGAGTGGGCCTGTCCCACACAGAACTGCTCACTCTGGTGTTCCCAGTGTCACAACTCTACAGTCCAGACTGGTAAAGGCCAGTCCATCTTTTTCTCATTTGCTTTTTGTGTTCCTTTTCTCTTAGTGCTAAGAGCTGTTACACCTTTTACATCTTCTTAATATTTAAGGTCATTAAACCCTGTACAACCATCAAAACCTTTTTAGCTTTGGTGTTTTAAAAGATAAAAGTCTAATTACTGAAGTAAGGGCTACATTGAGAGATCATGACTATGACCACCCAGAACTCTGCCAGAATCCCAGAATATTCTGAGTTGGAAGGGACCCACAAGGGCCATGGCATGTTAGTGAATGTCCCATGGAGGGACTGAGCACAGAACCTCGGTGTTCTCAGCACCCTGCTCTGACCAGCTGAGCTAACTGTGCACTGTGGGTTTGGGTTGACTTTTTTGTTTTAATGCTTGAAAGCTTTTCTGATGCTCACTTCTTGCTGCCCTGTTTGTCTGTTTGTACCATGAGACCCAAATACCTGGCTCTGGGTCCATGGACATGGAACTTGGAGTGTCTGGTACTTTCCTTGCACAGATCTTTGTAAAGTGCTGAGTGCTTTGTTGGAGAAATGCTGCAGGAAGTATCAGTAGTGGTTAAAGTCTCAAGTGCTGGACTTTTAGGAATTCCCTTGGGAAGTTACTCCACAAATTAATGCTCCTTATGTCATCAGCTTTTTCTCACTGTGTAATCTCTCTTGAGTGCATTCTGTAATGCTTTGTTATGCTGTAGGTATTAATTCCATGGTCCAGATTGTCCCCTTAATTTTTAGGGAACTGTTTTTAGGAGAAATGAGTGCTAGCTACATAAATCAGCTAACGTTCCTGGGCTTCCACTGTGCTCCCAAAGCACGAGGCATAAGCCAGCTCATTTCCTTGTGATCCCATAGTCTTTTACACCAGCTCACATAGCAGGGGGTGGCAGAAGTTTTTGGACCCACATAATTATGAAGTTCTAATTAAAGCTCTGATTTCAGATTCAGATTGGCACACATGGAATTGCAGCAGTAGAAAGCCAAAATGTAAATACAGTATGTCAGTGTAAGTCAGCTGAATCAGTTCTGGGTGGATTCAAGGTCTCCCTCTTGCCTCATGGTGGGTGATAAGGGTTCAGTTCTGTAGCTGGAACAGCTCTGTGTGTATTTCTAGGATTTAAGTGTGATCATGTGACAGTTTCCTGGACAGTGCTGTAGGTAATACATCATCCTTTTATAGGGATGTATAAGACAATATTTCCTAGAGCTTTTAAAACTTGAAAATAACTGCTCCCAAGTGGGCATTAGGCAGAAGGGCTGTGCCTTGTGTGTTTTGAGGATGTGAAATACAAGTTTCAGTCTCTGGAATAAAGTGATTATTATAAAATTGCATGGTAATACACATTTAGTTTAAAAATAGCATAGTAGAATTTATGCAACAAACTTCTGTGGTTTAAAGGTGCTGTCCATTGGGATAAACACCTTAGCAGTGCCATTCTCTGGTTCAGATACCATGCAGGTAACTGCAAATCATTGGTCTTTTCAGCATTAAGAGCCTTCTCTGGAATTCTTGTACGAGTTGAAATGCTTTTAAGAGATAGGATTGCCAGGCAGATCAGCTTAGCTTTTTATCCATAGAAAACTTCATCATGGAATCTCTGAAAGATATTTCAAAGGTATGTGAAAGATTGTTATTGCTGTTTGAGAGGTTGTTGGAAGCTGGCAGGGCTGCAGGACAACGTTTTATGCTTGGCCAGGAACCCAGCTGGTGCTGGGAAATACAGGATGAGAATACACTTCTTGTCTTAAACATCCTGTAATCCCAGTAAGGGGATGTGAGACAACATGTGGCTTTAGGGAGATTAGGGGCGGAGGAACAAAGAAACCCATGGCAGCACTGGTACCTCACAGAGCCCCACCCGGTGTTCTGAGGCAGCTCTTGATGATTTTAGCCAGGGGCTTGAAGGCTCAGTGCTGCAGTAGCATTGTGGAAGCAACTCCCAAGCATGGGCAATGGCATGGACTGCCTAAAAAGTAAAATAAAAACTGTTAACTTTTGTTTTTCTATATAAAGATTAGTGTAAGGATATTATTTCCCTCCTGCTCTTGTGTAAAAGCAATAGCCTGTTTTGAGAGTTTTATACTGCCAAAGTTGAATGGAGTGTATAATATAATTACATATTACAATCAATTATACTTGGCACTAGATCTGAAATGTCTCCATAGTTGGTGGTATACAGTTGTGTAAAATTTTCCACTTTGTGCCATTCTGTCCGTGTGAAGGCTTCTCCTCCTCTTCCTCTCCTCTCTCTGAGGTAATTCTCCTTTGCTTCTGCAGTTCTGTGTCCCCCAGTGCCCTTCCCTGGTTGGCAGCTCTTGGGGTTTGGTTCCAGGCCCCAGGCAGAGCTCAGTGCTGTGGGCTGTACTCTGTCACTGGGAAATGGTGGGAAACGGGCCTGGACAGCTGGACTGAACTTCCCTCAAAGGGGAGATACTTGAGTGACACCTAAACAGATGGAAACTTCCTGGAAAATTCAGTTTCCTGTCACAGACATGGAATAAGGGAGATGAAACAAGTTCCCATTCTAATAAAACTTAATTATATGGGTGATACTGGAGTTTCCATTTGGGATGTGAGCCATGGCTAAGTTGAGCTTGGATAACAGAGTGTTAGAATTAAAAAACCATGAGTTTTTTAAGTTTTGTGATGGAAAAGTTTAGCTTAGGACTTCTTCCTTGTCTGTTCTCCCTAGGTTGAGGAGAGTGAAGGCTGATTCATGATCTGTGTTGCCAGATCATGATGAGCAGCTTTTATGTTTGAAAATTGGTCTGGTTCTGTGGGGTTTTTTAGGTATTTTCTCCATTGACATTTTCTTCTTTCCTCCGTTTTCAGTTATGAGAAATACTGTAAACAAAACTACTGGTAGTTTTTAAAAGTACATGATTTTCCCCTTAAAAATGGTCATGAATGGTTGCCAAAACACTTCTGAATTTGTGGAGAATGTGAAAAATAATCAGCATCTCTGAAACAACCATCAGAGAGCATGGACTAGGGGACTAAGTACCTATCAGATACCTTCTGGTGCAGGTATTCTGTTTGTGCTTGGTCTGGGGAGCAGTTGTCTATAAAATGTCCAGTCTCACATGTCTGTATAGACCAGTTTTTACTCAAGAACATGTTGGGTGATTTCCTCTTAAAATCTCCCTACTCAACTTCGTTTCCCTTTCCTGTTTTCAAGCCCTGTGTGTGACTCCTGGGAGAACTGCTTTGTCAAGGTTGTCTGCATTGTGCTGCAGAAGTTTTGATAACAGAAAGTTCTGCCAGTAGAGTTGAAATTGGTTTCTAAACTAAAAATACTCCTCTGCCTTAGAAGAAAATTGAGTAGGAAGAGAAGTAGCTGTGGTCCCCTCGGTGGCAGCTGGGTGACAGTGACTTCCAGAGAGGGCTGCAGTGCTGTGTTTGCTGGGGTTGGAGAGGAGTGCTCTTGTTTGAGGAGCGGGGAGGTGATGGATGGCTTTGGTGGTGCCTGAGGATATTGATGAAAGCGATTGTGTTCCCGAGTGTTTAGAGAGGAGTTAATGTGTTGCCAGGAGGCATCTTTGTTGGGATGGCTGAGCTGTGCTCCGGGCAGGGAGCACTCCAGCACACCTTCCTCTGCCTTCATTTGCTTTGCTACCTAAGATTTACACGTCAGGCCTCAATACAGACAGAGCGTTCCTGGATGTTGTGGTGGAGCCTGTAGGAAGGCCAGAAAACATTCCCTGGGGCAGGGCAGTGACTTGGGAAGTGATGGCAGCACAGCCTGTCCTGAGCACGGTGCTTTGCAGGGAGCACAGATTCCCAGTCTCCTGGAGGAATTGCACCCAGTGATGGAATTTGGTATTCCGGGTCTCCTGAGCCTGCCCACGGCTGGCTGCCTCTGCACTGTGCCCTTGGAGAGCACACTTCACTCTGAGATTCTGATGTTCCAGCATTTTTGTTTGGTGTGGAAAAATTGTTTTCATTACTTTTTGTTTGCTGGGGGAATGTGATGAACTTGATCTATAACTTCCAAAGCAAGTTCTATCTCTTGTGTTTCTGCAGCTTATAAACATGTTATTATTTTATACCCATAGGAGAAATGTTAACTTTGCTATTTGAAACTTCTCAAAATACAGCAATCTTGACTTTTGGAAAACATCATTATGTGAAAATTTTACACTGCATGAAGATTAATTTATCCATCTTCTTAAAGCCTCAAAGTTTGAACTTTATCACCTAGTTTGTTAAAAATACATTTAGAATTTTTCCAGAGATTTTGTAAACACAAGGACTTTCAAACAGAACTATAGCTTTGACATAGGACTTAGTAAAAATGTTCTGTTGTTTGTTATGTGGGGGGTGGACTCAAAGAACAAGGCAGTCAGTCCCTTCTGCAATTATAATGCAATTTGTTGTAGTTTTTTTCCTTGAACTTTAGCTAAATAGGTTGACTGTATTTCTCCAAGTATTAAGAAAAATCGTCTGACTGTCTTCTGATCATGGTTAAATTGGGTTCCCATGGTGTTCAGGCAAAAACAGTGCAGTTTCTATTTTTTCAGAGAGTTATACAAACATTAATTCATTAGTCACAACTGTCCCTAAATGAGAGTAATAATGTCTTTAGCAATTTTTTCATAGTTGTGTGTTCATGGAGGATGTGCAGAAATATTCAGTAGCCAGCAGAATATTTTCTCTGATAAAATTTTGAAATAAGTATTTTTAGTTGATTTGGGGGTTTTTTTTAGTGCTTTTTTTGTGTCCCCCACATTTCCATTACACTCAGCAAGGAATTTTTAAGTGTTTGTGGATGTCTTGGTCAAATTCTGGTGGTGTGGTTGGGGTGATCTAAGGGCAGGGTGGTGTTTGCAGGAAGAAATCATTTCTCATAGTTCACAGGGAAACTCTCATTGTTTCTCAGAGTTCTGTGCTGGGAGTCTTGGGGAACATTTTTTTGTTTCTACTTTTTGGCTGAATTGAACAGTTTCTCTGTACAGAACCTTGTGTCAAAGCCCATGAAAGGATCACACATCTGTAGTGCTGTTGTTGTGAACTGCCCTCAGCTGTATTCTGTGTTCTGCAGCTGTGGGTTCGGATCTGTGCCCCTGGAATATTGCAGAGATGTGGCTGTGTCTCAGCTAAGAGCACGGTGCTCTGCACCTTTGGGAACGTGCTTTGGGAATGCTGTGCAGTGGGTGGGACACCTGGAGGACAGGGGATCCAGCAGATTTCACTGAGAAATCTGAGAGGAGCTGCCCAACATTTTTCTGCTAGGGCAGGGGTGGGACAGACATCAGTCTGGGGAATCTGGCTCCTGACTTTGGTGCAGTTTTGGTGAAATGCATCAAATCCAACATGGTCCAGCCCACCCTGAGTGTAGGTCTGGACACGGGGGGTGTTAGGGCTTGGGATCTGTGAGACCTTTCTCTGCTGTCATGTCCATGCACTAATCTCTGTGAGTCAGAATGTGTTCAGTTTTCTTGTTTTCTAGGAAGTACCCACATCTCCCACCCCTCTAAAGCAGATCCCACACATTTGTTGTATTCCTCTGCAGATGGCTGACAGACCTTTTTGCTGCTCATCATATGCCTGCCTGTCTGTCGTCAGATAGTTTTGCAAATAGTGCTTTTAGGGGGTTTATCCAACTCGGGAAACGCTGCTTTTGTGAGGGTATTTTCTGTTGTGTTTTGCCTTAAAGCCTCGTTGAGCTGCTGCTCATTCTTCAGTGGGCTCCAGCTGATCATTTCTTGGGTGAGAAGATGCAGTGTGGAGCAGTTCAGGGAAGGTGGTGGGGAGAGCAGGCTTTTCCTTCCCACTGTGCTGCAGCTGAAGCTCTGGAGCTGCAGGTAGAGGGATGGCTGAGCACAAACCCCTGTGCAGTGGTGTCACAGTCTGTGAGAACCAGCTCCTGTCCTTCAGGAGCTCCTGGGCTCTGAAGCTTGGATGTGGCAAGTTGTTGGAGCTTTCTGGCTGTTGCTAATTATTTTAGTAGAAACAATCAGATGATGTTTAATCCCAAAATGAAAAGGCTGACAGTATAGCAGTGCAGCTGTCAAAGCTCCAGCTGTGGATATGACTTTGGGGTCCTTGGCATGTAGAAGTCTGTGTGTGAAACCTCAGATGGGTAGAGCTTCCTGTTCCTCAGAGCTTGGTAAAGGCTCAGCATTTTTGTTTCTGTAATCGTGGTTTAAAAATAAGCTCTTGCTCACTGTTTGATGGGCACAGATTGTTGGGTGAGCTCCCTTGCTGCCCTCTCCTCCTGTGTCCCATGGCTGCCCCCGGTGCTGGCTGAGCACCAGAGCACTTCTGGTGATCCCAGTGCAGCCAGGATGAACCCCAGGGATACAATTGTATTTGTAAAAAAAAATTACTTATTTTCTTCTATTTTACTTAATGAAATTAAGATTTAATAATGAAATAATTCTTAAGATTTTGGGTTGTTGGAAAAGCCAAGATAATTTTCAGTGATTAATGTTCCAGGAGCATTTCCAAGGACCTTAAATTAGATATTTATGTTTAGCCCTTTCCTGCCTTTGCTGAGGATAGGTGAGAATGGCTGGAGGTACTTGTTCAAGCCTTTCTTCCCAGTGAATTTCATCCATTAGGAGCATATTTACTGGGTACAGACACCTAACAATTGTTTTGATTCCCAATTCTTCTCCTCCCTTTGGTCTCAGAGACACAATTTGCAGATGCTTCCCCAGCTGTGAAATAATGCTCATTAAGGACCACAGCAGGAAGTATTCCATGTGGTTTAAGTGACCTCCCTCCAGCTCCTGGGACAGCCTTTCCAGATCAACTGGGATGTTTGGTAAATAATATATTAAAAGTTTTTCCTCTGTATATGCTCCTCATTAATTTTAAGTGCTAATGTATTTAGTCAACCTTTCTGAAATCAGGATATTAAGAGCTGATGTGGAAGGAAAGTCTTGTATTGGAGGCTTTGTAAGAACACAGTTTTGCTTTTGGTGTATTGCTAAACCCCTCAGAAAAAGAGTGAGAAAGGACAGAGCAGGGTTCAGTAGCACCAGGCCACACAGGGCAGTGAAACTGAAGGTCTGCAGTGAGTAATTGTGGAAGGGTCTAATGCAGGTGAGTGGCTGCACAATAAAATGAAAAATTACATTTAGCTTAGAGAAATACTAAATAAAAAGCATGGAAAAATACTATCTTCAGGGCCCACCATGTTTATATCTTGGAGAGCTATAGAGAGGGGCAGCACCAGGCAAAAGTGAGATCTTGGCCTTGCGAAACCTCGAGGTTCCAAAATGGCTCAGGTGCTGTTTGTGGGACAGTGCTGCTGACAGTGCCCCTCCCTGAGTATTACAAGTAATGAAACTTAATTTTATGGGAAATTAGCATCTCATGGTTGACTTTTTTTTTAACTAGCCAGTACTAAGACTGAGGAGAGTGATAGTGCCACAGAATCCATACAGGAGAGAAACTTTGAAGAATGAATATTCAATGAGATATGAGTTGAAACAGAAAATATTCCCACAGCTCAGGCATTTCTAATGTCTCTCCAGTGTAGGTTGCCTGGCATTTACTGGGAGTAGAACTTGCTCTGTTCTTCCTGGCAGTGAGAGTATGTGAAGTGTTTTGTCTTGTCAGTCCGTCTGGTTTTTCCCTCAAAGCCTCCAGAAATTTAAATTTTCCTGTATCCTCTTTTAGCATTTGTACTTATTCAGGAGTTTCAGCCAAATTTATTTTGGGAGAAGTAAAACTCACTGTTGGTGATGCCTTTTCAAAAAATCTAATTAAAAGTTAAGGTGGTATCTTGTTATTTGGTGCCATCTCTGAAGTATTTTAGTTCTGTAAAGCATCATAACTCAGCCTTACTGTCCTAAGGAGCCAAGAGAGGCTACTGCTGGATGAGGAGTGCACCCAGCTGCTTTGTGTCATTAATTAATTGGGAATTTATTAATGCTGGTGGCTTTTGGCCCTGGGAGCACTGTAGTTCCAAGGCTCTGAAGTGTCTGCACTGGCCAGGGCACAGCTCCTGCTGGTCCTGTTGGACTCAGGATCCAGGAGGCTGGACCATTGTTGGTGAACTCTCTGCTGAAGGACAGAACTTCTTCGAGGAGCTGGTGGAATTTAAAGTTGTGGTTTTGTTCTCTTCAGGGAACTTTTCTCCTGAAATCAAGTTCCATCTCAGGACCACAATGGCCACCTCTGCCTGTGTTGGTTATATTGTGTCATTTCAAGGGAACTTGTGAAAAAAACCAGTAATTCCCCCTGCAGGTTGGACTGTGTGACTTTATGCTCCATCTGTTGGCTTTAAACCTTCCTAGCTTGATGTGATGAGTGTTTTGTCTTCTCCTGGTGGGCCCTTGTCACACTGTCACACAGGGCAGGGCTCATTTCTGTGCCACTGTCTGTGCCACCTGCCAGCTTGCTGAACAACTGGATTTCTCTCAATTTATTAAAAATTACTGTGTAATGGCAACCTGAGCACTGACTCTTGTGATTTGTTGCTCAAAACCCAGTTTACATCAGGCCACACCTACTGAATGATAGCTCAGGTGGAGGGCTTGGAGCAGCCCCTTCCCAAAGAGGGATCAGGAAATGCAGGGAAAAGTGATCAGAGAAGTGAGCAATGAGAGAAAACATCTTTGATACTTTGGGGTTTTTATCCCAGTCTGATTTGATACATGCACTTTGCTTCCTCTTCCCAAGTTGTTTAATTTTATTCACTTGTTGCAGCAGATTGTTTTCACTTTGGAAAATCTGGGTGGGAATTCCCTGATGGCTGTAACTCATCCAGCAGAGGCTCCTTATGAGAGAAAGGTCTGATCAAAGCTGAGAATGTGCTGCTGGGAGGGGAGGGCGGCCTGCTGCTGGGGATGACTATAGATACTCTGCAATTTAATTTAGGAGATGGAATATCTTTCTGGCCTAGAGCTGCCTGGAAATAGCAAAGCAATACTGTCACTTTCTGGATATAGAAACTAGTTGGATTGTTTCTATACAGAATTTAGTTTCACTTGTTCTTTCATATTTTATCCTTAGGTAATATTTGAGTTGTTCTTAAGGAAAACCAAAACTATTCTTCCAGGTTTTTACAATTGTGGGGATCTGCAGACAAAACCTTTCAGACTATTAGTGCTGGGGGCCTGAAACTTTCTGGGCTGTCAGGAGTGTGTGGATTCATTTAGTAGCTGATTTTTATTAGTTTTTTATTCTAAACAGTAAAATATTGAAAAAAATTATTTATTCTGATAGTTTCGCTAAATGAAAAATAACACAAAGTCTGCTGTGTCTTCGTCCCTTTAGGGGTGGATATTTCATAATTTTTACATTCCTTTCAGAGTTTTCCCTCTCTCTGCTCTGTTCCCATTTGTTTTTACTAATTCCATTAAAATCTTTGCAGTAAGTTATCATGAGAGTTTATTATTTCACTTTTGGTAAATTCATAGAAATCTTGTGTGTTCTGTGGACAAAGCTGAAGGGGAGAAGGCAGTCAGTAGTTTTGTAGTTGAGAATGTTTCTAAAGGCTGCAGCACACAACAAATTGTGGTGTGATGTTTTTCTTCTAATTTTATCTAATGTTTTAAAACCAGGTTGGCAGCTGTGAGAATTCCTACAGGCAGTTGTTTGGATGGGATGTTTTCTTGTGTATAACTCAACTTTTTTGAGTAACTTTTTTTTGATAGTACAAAAAAATTCATCCAATAATGTCCCGGAAACCTGCCTTAAGTCCATTGTAATCTTCCTCTTCCTTTTTCTCGTAGGAAATTTGCTACAAGATCCTATTGCTCCTACCAACTCCAATTGTCAGCATTATGTCTGCAAAACGTGTAAAGGCAAGAAGATGATGATGAAGCCCTCGTGTAGCTGGTGCAAGGACTACGAGCAGTTTGAGGAGAACAAGCAGCTGAGCATCCTGGTGAACTGCTACAAGAAGCTGTGCGAGTACATCACGCAGACGCCGCTGGCCCGGGACATCATCCAGGCCGTGGATTGCTCTGCAGACCTGCTGGCTCTGCTCAAGGATGGGGCGCCGCTCCACGAGGAGACGGAGAAGTCCTCGGATGCGGCCCTGGCTCTGTGTCTGACGCATTCCCCGGTCCCTTCCACCTCGGAGCTGGCGACGGATGCGCCGGGGGGGTTCACGGCGCTGCCCGAGAGCACCCCTGGCCTGGACCTGCGGGGCTCTGTCATCAACGGGCTGCCTCCCTGCAACGGGCTGTCGGTGGAGAAGCTGGGCGTGAGCATCCCCTCTCCCGAGCACGCCAGCGCCATCGACGTGTGCAGCACCGGGGATTACATCAAAACAGAGGACATCCCCGGCGGCCTGCAGCCCGTGTGCGACACCGTGGCCACCAGCGACCTGTGCCCCGCGGGCATCGACATCTGTGGCTTCAGTGAGGACATCAAGCCGGGCGGGTCGCTGCTGCTCAGCGTGGAGGAGGTGCTGCGCAGCCTGGAGACCGTGTCCAGCAGCGAGGTGTGCGACTCCAACCTGCAGCCCGGCTTGGAGGCAAACATGGCCAACGGCCCCTTCCTGCAGCTCTCCCCCCCTCCCCTCAGCCATAACATTTTCATGTCCACAGATGCTTCTCCTCATGGGCTCTCCTGCACGGCAGCCACGCCCAAGGTGGTGAAGCTGAACAGGAAGCGCTCTCGCTCCGAAAGCGACAGCGAGAAGGTTCAGCCTCTGCCCATCTCCAGCATCATCTGCGGCCCAACGCTGGGAGCGTCGGCGCCCGTGACAGTCAAACAGGAAAATAAAATGTCCTTGCAGCCTATTGCGACTGTACCTAATGGAGGAACTACTCCCAAAATCAGTAAAACTGTGCTCCTGTCTAACAAAAGCGTGAAAAAGAACTTAGAACATGCCCCTAAGAAATCCCACCCAAAAGCCAAACCAGGGGTGCTGAAAACAAAAGACAAGGCAAAGGAGAAAGTTCCCAGCAGTAATGTTATGCCAGGAAGCCCAACAAAAACTGTGTATAAAAAGCCACAAGAAAAGAAAGGGTGTAAATGTGGTCGTGCCACCCAAAATCCAAGTGTTCTTACATGCCGTGGCCAACGCTGCCCTTGCTACTCTAACCGCAAAGCCTGCCTTGACTGCATATGCCGTGGCTGCCAAAACTCCTACATGGCTAACGGGGAGAAGAAGCTGGAGGCCTTTGCAGTGCCAGAAAAGGCCTTGGAGCAGACTCGGCTTACTTTGGGCATTAATGTGACAAGCATTGCCGTGCGCAATGCCAGCACAAGCACCAGTGTAATCAATGTGACAGGGTCACCAGTAACGACGTTTTTAGCTGCCAGTACACATGATGAGAAAAGTTTGGATGAAGCTATAGACATGAGATATGACTGTTAAACCTTTCTTTCTTTTCCCTGCCATCCGTAGGGGAACTGCTACAGGTTTAAGGCAGCTATGGTTCTGTTTAACTTGCTGGAGCTCCTGCGTTTAGATCACTTGTATCAAGTGTTTTTCATTGCTATGTTCTGTGTATTAGTGTCTGGGAAATAGTTGCAGATAATGGAGGAGTTACCCTAAAACTGTTTTTAGTTCTTACAGCACCTCATAGTTTGAGATGGATTGCTGATGTAAATGATTTTATCACAAGATCTTTTGACAAGGAATATATTGACCTCATTGTACTTGCTCATGCTTTGTGCTCAGTCAAAGCTTCAGCTTCAGTGTAGCATCCAGATAGTGCATCTCAACTGTGCTAGATGATGGCGTAGAGAAATAATTATTTGATGGGTTACAGTCAACATGAGCAGGAAATGACCTGACATTCCTGTGGGAAAGGCAGCACGAGCTGGGGGAAACACTCCAGAAAGGATAGGTAGTGGTGATTGTGAGAATTGATTGTGCCCTCTACTGAACAGCATACAGGTAAAAAAGATTAATAAATATACTGAGCTGGCAGGCCAAAAGGCATCTCAGATGGCTGCAGGCAAGGCTCAGGAGGGTCGGGTGGATGCAAAGGTCGAGCTCCAGCTTGGATACCCCGTCCTGGTAATGACATCATCATCCTTGGGCTTTGTCTTCCTAACACTTCACAGGTCATGTCCCTGCTCAGTTGCCCCTCTGTGCCAGCCCCCTGTGCGGGACAAGTCACTGAGGGGCCGGGCTGGGGGAGAACATCGCTGGTACCCTATGAAGGTTCAAGTTCTGTTAGCACCATCCTCTCCCTTTCCTGAGTTCCTGCTGTTTTACTGCTGTTGCTTCTAGGGAAGAAAAGGGGTTTTGTGGGTTACAGGAAGTCCTTGGCTGATTTTTCCCCCTCTGGTGCTGGTCAGTGCCAGGGCTACAGGGAGATGCTGCAGCACTTATCACCACTGGGGGGGTTGTTTGATCAGGTTTGTAACAAAGCCGGGACCCCTCCCACGGAGGGGAGTTCCCTGCTGACAGGTACCTCCCAGCCAGGGCACAGGATCGAGGGCTATCAAAGGTCAAATTTTTGGGGTGTTTGCTAAACAGAGTAAGCTAGCTATAACTCACTCCACCCTGAACCTATCTCACTTTTTGCTAAAATGTTGAAAGCAGCTTTTGAAGGTCATTGCTTTTCAGCCTGGGCCAAAAGGCTCGAAAATAGAAAAATAACACAAAGCTTGTCGAGCTTATCTGGAAAAGTGTTACAGTGAAAGAATTCCTCTTAGGAATTCAGCTTTGTGGAAAAATGGTTGATTTCAGTGCAATCCCCTAAATAAGAGTGCAGGCACAGATTTAGTTGTGCCTTCAGGGCTTCATTGGAAGCCTAAAATGTTGAGATTGCTTTGTGAAAGTAGAAATTCTCCTCTTGGAATGATAGAGCACAACCTGAACATGGGCTGACTCGAACACAAACATTACTGTCTGATTTTAAAGGCCATTCCTGTTTCAGCAGCATGTTAAATAGTGTGTGGATTTCTTAGTTCCTTTCCTGCTTCCATCTTCCCTTTTCCTCAGGCACAGCCCCTGCGGTGCTTTCCGGCCCGGCGCTGGGTGTGCTTTGATTTGGCACAAAGCACGTACAATGACGGTTCCTCACCGAGAAATGAGCAAAACCCTTTGGACACAAATGGCACCTCCTTTTGTTTTGTAGTGTACCATGGTGTCATTTTCTGTGAATGTGGTCAGAGCTTTTTGTTGGTTTTGGTTTGTTTCTCCCCCCGTCTTTTTTGTGGGGTGGGCAGGGTGGGGGGTTAAAGCCATAGGAAGAAAAATGTGATGTACGTGTCCAGTCTGTACTTTTTTGTTTTTGTTTTGCAAGAAGAGTTGAAAAATATTTTTGATAATGAGTAAATGGTGGAAAATGCTTCTTAGTATTCTTGTCTTTATTTGCCAACCCAAGTACCTAAGATCTGTGTTTTTTAGCCCTCATGAGATTTAACGATGTCCTATTAAAATGTATTTAGTTAAACTTGTATGTGATTTTTGTGTTGACCCAGAGGGATCCTACCAGTCTCTAATTTGGTGGTTTGATCGTGACCTACTAATGTAAATCTGTTTATTAGTCCACTACATGTAAGCGAAGCAGCGACCCGGAGTCTGGGAGTGGCTGCACAGCACGGGTTGTGTCGGAATGCTTTTGCAGAGCTGTTCAGTTTTGCCAAGATTGTTGATGGTACATTTTTAGGACTTTCATTAAATTAAATACAAAGTACCTTTGCTCCAGAAATGTGGGAGTATTTGGAATCTTTACTATCTCACTGCTGCATTCAATGTGGTACCAAAAGTTGGAGAACTTAGGTCAAGAGTGTTTTGGAGCGTCGACAGGAGAGCCCTGATGGTTAATGTAAAACTGCAAATGGTAGATTCAGGTTGTTTCTAAAAAACATTTCCTTTTATGCTGCCACATTCTTGAAATGTATATTAAAATTCAAATTGATTTAATAAATGTTAGTTTTCTAATTCTATTTGGCAACTGCTGAAGGCATCAGTGTGGCATATGTTGAACTCACTGTCTAAATACTACTTAGTGTGTTGATGATTAATTCTCTAATTGTTTAAATTAGGGTTGGCTTGGTTTGGTTTCCTTGCCCTCCTGGCTAGTTGTTTGTGAGCTGAGCAATGGAAAGGATCGTCTTGGTGCTGACAGGAATTCCAGCAGCTCCAGCTGGGAAAGCATTCCTTCCACAGCGGCTTCCTGGTTTGGGACCTTCCTGCCTTGGCTTGGGCAGAGAGCAGGGTGAGAACACAGCCCAGGAGGGACTTGTCCCTGCTGCCCATTGCCAGGAGCTGGAGAGTCACTGGTGGGTGCAGCTCAGTGATTATTTGAGCTCCAGCCTGGCCCCAGCTGGGCTGCCCGGAATTCCCAGCGTTCCTCCTGCGGGGCTCTGGATCCAGGGAGCTGCTCTCAGCATTAGCACAGAGGGAGCTGCTTGGGGATTTCTTATAGAGGAAGTGTGTGATATTCCAGTTTTCTTCCCAATCCCCTTGAAGGCAGGGATTAACTGCCAAACTTTATTAAAACCCTGTAATTTGTAGAGCAGAGTCAAAAAGAAAAAGCAGTTTTTGGTCATGTGTGGTACATTTGTGGTACAAAATACATTTGTGGTACAAAATCCAATGCTTCTGACCATCCAGATCTGAACATAGTTCTGAACAAGGAGGAGAAGCCCTCTACGCTTCCCTGTGGAGTGGAAAGGCTCTTCCCAGGTATCACACATCAGGACATGTTAAAAAACGTTCAGACACACAAGTCAATGTGGCCATTGGTGATAGGGCTTAGAGGGCAGGGTGGAGCTCTCAAAGGTTGGATTTGGTGAGCATGGGGGTCTTTTCCAACCTTAACGATCCTATGACAATCCAGGGGTTGGGATTAAATCCCAGAGGAGGGGGGACAGGGAGACAAAACATTACCTGCTGGATGTGTTACCTTGTGGCTCTCCCAGCAGGAGCTGTTCTCACTCCCTGGCTTGTCTGACCACAGTGCAGAGCCAGGGGCACTGAGGCACAGCAGCCTCTCCCTGCGGATGTTCTTCCTCTGCATGGGAGCTGAAAACATTCCCAGGGAGCAGCTGCCCTTGGTGCCTTCAGCACAGCCTGGGACTGCCCCTGCCAGCCCCAGCATTCAGTGGTGTCAGAAGAACCTGCAGAGTTACAGAGAAATAAACCCGAAAAGCCTGTTTGCCAAGGCAGGTGCTTCTGGCACAGCTCCTCACTGAAACTCGGAGAGTTTCAAGGAACAGATCCCACAGCTGTGGCACAGGGATGGTGCAGAGGTTCTGGTGTGACCCAGCACAAGAAGCACCCCCTCCCCAGATAATTTTTATTTAAATTCTATGCAAATCAGTTAGAAAAGGATTTTTGATTGCTATATTGGCAAACTGAAAGGATACAAACAAGCACCTTTGTAAGGATCATTCGGAGCGTGTGGCACAACTGAGGAAATCCCCTCTGAAAGGTAGGTGATGCTGCTTCCAGTACTAACAAGAACATCACACAGGCAGATCTTTGGTCTTAACTATTAAAATTTAGAAATTGAAGTGCTTTTGATACCCTAAAGAAACTCACCAGAAGGTGACTGTTCTATAGACACATTTAGGCACCCCTAGGTGAAGCAATACAAGAGCACCACACTGCACAAACTCTGCTTGAGCATTTGCATATAGGTAAATTAGAAAAGCCATTGCTAGTTTTCCCTTTCTTTTTATTTATTTTTTCTTTGTTTTTTAAATTTTTTTCTTGTTCATTCCACTTGTAAAAGATCCAGGAGATATCTTTTTTTTTTTTTTAGGACAGGTTGAAATGAGGGAGTTGGATGTTTTGGTAAGTCATCACAGGGACAGTTCTCTGCATTGAGGACACAGATGTGAGCGAGGTAAGTGGTCAGCTTGCTTTATCCCAGTATTTTTGAGAAGAAAGCCTGGAATTTTGGCTTTGGAAGGCATTTGCTTGCAGGTACCTGGGTGCTGTGAACTCACCACAGCAGGGAAGGAGAGTATGGCACAGCAGCTGGAGATGAAGCGAGCAGTAACACTCTACCCCACCACCAAGACAGGTTTTCCTTTTTAAATTCAAAAGTCTTTTATTTGCCAAAAAAGAAGAAAATATAAAGTAAAAATACAAAGATCAAACCATGCCACCACAAAATGTCTCCAAAACTACTTTTACAAAGTATGAGGACCTTTAGTATTATTATTAAATATTCAGTTTCTAACCCCCTCACCCAGTGATACAGTGAGAAGATGAGCACACAAGGGGAAGCTCTGTTCATGTTTTTCTTACAGTAGCTCATGCTCGTCACAGGTTCAGTTTTGTTTGCATAGACCTAAGATTCTGATCTAGAGACTCCAAATCCATACTGTTACAGTGATAGTTCAGTGAACTTAGCGTTGGTCTTTCAGGACTACTTTGTTTTAGAAACTAAGCCCAGTACCTTGGTTGGAGTGTCTTGAGTCAGCTTTGTTAAATCCTTGGTTCAGGAGAGCAGGAAGGCTTTGGAATCCCTGTTTTGCTGCCCATGTCTGTTCTGCAGCACTTGCCCCTCAGAGGCAGGAGGGGAGCTGGAGCAGTGCCCAGGGTTCACTGCCAAAAACTGGGATGCAGCAAGTACTACTGAGAAAAAAATCCAACTAGTACCATTCCAGCAGTAATACTGAGCCATACCTCCCATCTCAGTACTGCAGAGAGAAAATATTTATGACACAAGACAATCACAAACAGTTGTATTACTGTTTGTGATACAACAGCAAAAAGCAAGGGGTTTGTAAGAACACAGGGCTTCATTTTGCTAGACAAAAGCAGACTAGAGAGAACAAATAAGCACAATCATATCTTTATCATGCAAAACTGAATTTTACTCACTTTTCTGACTACTCGTAAGGAAAAAGCCTTCGATGTGAGCTGGATGTGCACTGAACAATGCAGGATGTGTCCTTCCTGGGATGCAGCATCTGAAATGGCACTGACAGGGAGTCAGAAGGCAGAGCCAGAGCCAAGGGACTCCTGCAAATCTTCTGGGCAGGGATTCTGGGGCTGCTTCACTGCAGCTGAGCAGCTCTGCTGGCTGGACACAAGCACCCTTGACTATCCCAGAAAAAAGCAAACAAGTAGGACAGGAATTCACAAATTTACCTCACTTAAATCCTGCAGAGTTAAAAACCTTCCATCCAGAGCAGCTGGGCACAAGTGGGGTGTAGAACACCTCCTCTACTGATGCACGTGTGCCTGCTGAATTGTGGTTATTTTCAAGTACTTTAGGACAGAGAACGGATTTCCATTCCTGGAATATTACTGCAGATTTTGCACTGCCACCACAGTAGCAGTGGCTTCTGCAGCTTGTCCTTCTATTCACATAGAATGCAAAATATTTGCTGTAAATTGGGGTTTTTTTGGATTAGCTGGTGTTGACCTACCAGAAAGCATGGATTGGGTCTGGATTCGCTCTATGTTGTTGTAGCAGTACTGGATGTCTGTTTGTAGGAGAGAGGGGCTGGGTTTGGGCTCAGCAGAGCAGCTATCAGCTTCCTGTCTCCATTTATTGAACCAAACCTTGGGAAGGCAGCTCGTGTTTCACCAGACTCTGGGTTCTGACTTCTGCAAAGGAAGGGACCAGTTCAGGCTGGTGTGGTGTGAGGTGGGAGCCTGCATTCAGGGATGGGTTGAATTAAAGGCCCTCTGTAAAAGGCCCTGAAGTGGTGGGTGACCGAGGCTTTCCAGAACTGGCAAACGAGCCATTGCAGTACTGCTGCTGCTGGAGGACCATGAGGGTTCCATTTCAGCCTAGAATGGGGTCAGGTTCTTCTTGTTCCTTTTGAGGAATCTTAGTCTTTGGAGAGATGTAAAGGGGCATCAGACTGAAAGGCCCCTCTGGACCATGGCAGTGAGGGAAGGGTGAACTCCTGCTGTGCCCAGGTTCTCCTCAGGAGAACGTGGCTGGAGCTGGTTACAAGCAGCAGCTGTGGGGCCTCCATCCTGTGTCCATTCCTGCAGCCAGTTCCTTGGTGGTTCTGCATTTGGGCATTTGTGGAATCACCCCCAGGGAAGGTTTTCCCTTCGAGGTTGTGGCAGTGATGCAGATGGGATCCAGACATGCTGTGTGCTCGCTGCATTCCAGGGGCTTGTCCTGGTTTGGGCAGGGTGCTCCCTGCTTCATCTGTTACTGTGGGATGGAGGTCACCTGCCAGGGCCTTTGCTAACAATGTGGGCATCCAAAAGTTTCCCAGCTACCAAGTCCAGGATCCTGGGGGGTGTGTATCCATCTGCTCAGTTCAACTGAAACCTTCCTCCCGAGTTTGATCGTGGGAGAGTTCCGACCCCAGGGAGGCAGCAGCACATCCCCCTGGGCAGTGGCAGGCAGGCCTTGGGCTTCAGAGGCTCCCGGAAAAGCCCAGACTGCACTGGAGTGATCAGCCCGTTCCTCACTTGGATACTGACCCCTGGAGGTACCGCAGGGATGCACGAGTGGGGACACAGAGTCCTGCAGTGCCCGGGTGTGCTCTGCCTCCAGGGAGGGCAGCAGGAGCCTGCTGGGAACAGGGGCAGGCGTCTCCCAGGAATGCTGGCAGGAGGCACAGCTTGAGGCTCTCCCAGGGAGGTAGCAGGAGATACAGGGCACACACAGCAACCCAGCATCACAGACTGGGCACAGCTGGGAGGGCTCAGACCTGTCCCAGCTGAGAAGGTAAGGCCCAGAACTGCTTGTACATATATGAGGGCTAAAATAAGAATTTGTTCTAATCACCCCTGTGCTGAACCACAGTTCCTGCTGGCCAGGAGGGACAGCTGCAGCAGCAGTGTGTGCTGAGAGCAGAGATATCACTTGTGATTCTGGGGGAAAGTTGGTTTAATTTGCACTTAAAGCAAGAATTCATTAGTTACAGCATTTCCTCCCTGAGCCTGGGAGAAAAATGAATTTTGGCAATAACAGACTAATTCCTTTACTAGTTAAAAGAGGGGGTTGTTTTTTTTCTTCAGTATCTCAGCTTAGTCTCTTGGCTACAGGTTAAAGAAAGCTACAGGAGAGGAGAACACAGGAATGGACGGAACTGGTGCACACCAGGCACAGCAGTCTCAACACAGTAGCTGAACAGCAGAGATCTGTATTTGCTGTAAATACTCAGCAAAACACTTCTACAAAGTAGAAATCCACACAGACAAAGCTCTGGCCAGAGCCAGATCAGCACAGAAGGGACACAGGCCTAGAACAGGTAACTCTATCTCAAATTCCAGGAGAACACGATGTGGTGTAGTGCTGAAACTGCTCTCAGATCCACAGCAGTGAAACAGTCCAGCGGGGCAGTGGAAGAGCTTGGGGGCAAAGCACAAAGGGACTCCACTCTCCCCATGTGCAGGCATGCTCCCTTTGTTTCCAGGACAGGAAGGAAAAAAAGAACTTCACTGTGACCTGTGTTTTAAAGATTTCTAGACACACATTTAAGTTAATTTGGCAGCTCTTTTGTCACTCCTGGTATAAAGCCAAGGGAACAGAGTGGCACAGGACAGAACTGAGAAACGACCACTATAGATGTTGCGTGCAGCTGTCACAGGTAATCATTAGATGCTGGCATTTATTGCACATCTGGGGACATAACAGAATTTATATAGAAATGAAACAAGGTGCAATCACCATTTTCAGTGAGTGTGCACGATAACACATTGTAAAAAGCCTTTTCATAGAAATTACCTTATTGCAATTACACAGGAAGACAAAAAGGGGTTTCAAGTTTCAGTGTACAAAATAAAGCACATTGTTCCAATGACTGATTTAAGGAAAACCCCCAAGTGCCTTGGGACAGAATGCTATCCAGTTTGAAAGACATGGGCTGTCTTCCACTTCTCTAAGCTCAGAGATCTGAGATAATTAGCTTGTCTGACTTGTCTCCAGTTTCAGGGGGAGGTAAGACTTCATCTGTGTCATAGTCATCTTCACATGATCTGCAAAGACAAAAGGTGTGTCTTTAAAAGCTGCAGGGCTGTTATTTCAGTGGCTACTAAGTCAGCTGGCTAAAATGCAGGAGCATGTGAGAGGTGAACCTCGAGGAGGAGATTCCTGAGGCATGGGGAAGAGGGTGGGAGTCATCAGTACTCTGACAGCAGACAAGGATCTGTGCTCCCATCCAGCCTCGTCTCACTGGTGTTCAGCACTAGAAAATTTGAATCCAGCTTCAGTAACAATTGTCAGGAACTCCCAGAGCCTCAATATTTCAGTGTAGAAATAAAGTCATCCAACCACAGCCCCAGAGGAGCCTTGGCTCAGAAACACCTGGTTCAAAGCATCTTCTGGTTGAGGTGTGTTTTGACAGACACAGAACAATTGTGGCCACACTTTCATGTTCCTCTCTCCCTCAGCTGGAAGTTTGATATCCAGGATTGAGCATTTATGGTCTGAGGAGGTTTGGTGGGAATTCCCAGCTCCAGCTGCACTATCCAGGCTGGTTGGATTCCATGCCCTGCAGCAGAGGCTGTGGCTCTGGGGCTCTCAGCCCATTCCTAGTCCCAAGAAATGATTTTTTTAAGTTGTTTCCCTTCAGTCACAGCATACTATGGGTTAGTTTTGAAGGGCTCCCAAGAAATTCAAGTTCTTCCTTTTGTTCTAAAGCAAGGTTGCTCACAAAGGAAATGCTGGAACAGGTGCTCCAATGGCCAGGACAGGAATGGCTCTCATGCTCAGTGGTAAACTGGGCTGCAAAAAGGTGAACTCCTTTGATAGCCCAGCATGGATGGCCAGGAAGGAATTGTCTACCCCTTCCTGTGGTGTTTTTCCCTTGGCTGAGCCATATGCAGGCACAGCAAACCCTTGGGAGGCTGTCAGGCTCTGTCCTGCTGTAGGCAGGATGCTCCCTGTGTGCAGGGAGACCAGCCCAGACCTTCCTGGAGAACACTGTCCTCTCTTCCATAGGGAAACCACCTGCTTAGTAATTCTGCCACCCTCTGGATTCCTGCATACATGGGAGAAGGGAAACAATGGTCTGGTCTGGATCCTGCACCAAACCTCTTCTGACCATGTGTGTAAGGTTGCCAAAATACATGCAATTTGCACCCTCCTTGCCTCAATGGTGCCTGTGGGGGCTCTGTTGCCCTGCCTCTCCCACCAGGAATGGATTGGGAATGTTTGCAGGTGCATCATCTCAATGCCTTCTCTAATCTCTCCTTGGCTTAAAGAATGCAACTGAGGAAAACTTTGTATTTCCATTTGAATGCTGTTCTTAGAATGTTCCTTTTGTATCTCCTTTTCCTCCAATTCTACCACCTTCTGTTAGCCTTGTCCCTTTCTCTCCTACAAATGGAACATGATTTCTTCCCTGCATTGCACAGTCACCAGCAGCTGGAGCTCCACTATAATCATTTTCTTCAGGCTTTTTTTGCTTCTGCACTAAACCTTCTCATGTCTGCTTCCAAAGGGACGTACCACTGTCCTTTCCCAGTGAGTTACTTTTCCACTGCACTGGTTTGCTCCTTAAGGCTCAACAGTGCCTGCCTTTCCTATCTTGGAATAAATGCTTATAGCCAAGGAGCATCTCTGGGATGCTTTTGAACAAGATTAGCACCAAAGGCAGTCAATCCTTGCCCTCCTCCCAGGGCAGTTTCAGAACTTCAGTCCCATGAAAACAAATATGGGCTTGTGTAGGTTCAATACACAATTCCTTAAGACTCAACTGTGGCAACTCTAGGTTGTTCAGAGGAGAGAAATTACTCCAGGGAATTCTTTGCCCTTCCTTCTGGCAAACACAGATTTTGGCTCTGGGTGGTTCAACAATGTCCTTGTTCCCCCTTTACCTTACTCACACTGCTGGGTTCTGGGAATGGAGCAGCTGAGCCATCAGACAGCTGGAGGGAGACAAGAACAATGGTCTAAGCTGCCTAAACCAACATCCTCTGATCCCATGCCTCTGTCCCCCCTCTCCACTCTGAGCAGGATGCTCTGCATTGTGCCCTGCCTCCCTGTTGCTCAGGGGACATTTTCCCACCAGCAGCTGATAAAAGATGCTCTTCCTCCTTCTCTTCCTTCCCATGTAGAAAGATCTCCTTCCCTGAAGGCAATGATGGTTTCCATGTCCATCAGCTGCCTGAGGCTGGGTTCTGGGACAAGAACCAAGCAGTGCCCACTGCTGGCCTGCCCTGCAGGGAAGGCTTGGCTTGCTATAAAACCAAGGCTTGTATCTGCATCAAAGGCTTGTGCTGGCCAGAGCCAGCTGCTGGTGCTGCCTCCAGAGAGCAGTGTGAGTATCCATTCCCCAGGGACAGCCTCTCTCTGTGGAATCTCACACAGGTCAGAGAGCAGAGCGTGGCTGAGAAGAGCTCAGACTAGCTGAGGCTTCCAGTGAAACGTGATGCTTTATTGCTGTCTCCTGCATGACAAGACCTTCCTCTTATTTTTGGTGACTGCAGCTCTCAATGGAGTCCAGCATCCTAGAAGTATCTGTGGGTGCTGGGAGGATCCACTGCCTTGATGAGACTCCCACTCTGGGAGCAGGGCTCTCTCCTAGGCATGCCTCAGCCAGCATTAGACTGACTGGCTTTAAAGACTTTCCTTCCAGAGAAGCAGGGACAGGGCTAATCACAGAAATGGGACACACTCATTAATGCATCTGTGATTGCTGAATGATGGTTGTTTTCAAACGTATCCATAAGACAAAGACCATATTTCATGTTCTGCCAGCTAACTTAGCCAAAAATCTTCCAGTCTCTCCCAGAGCTCACCAGGTATTGTCTTGGTTCTGTCCTCGCTCCCTGTTTCTGTCATCCTCAAAACACAGCAGAAATAATGTATGTGCAAAAACTCAATGGCTCTTTCTGGCAAATTTGTCTGGGCATCTAGCTCTTTGTTTTTCTTTTTCCTTTCTTTTTTCCTTCGTGGTCTGTTGCTATGCTCCACAAATGAGATCTAATCCTGCTGCCATGACTACAGAGCTTTTCAGGGGCTCTTAAAAGCTAGCAGCCAGGTTGCTGACATGCTCTTTGCAGGAAGACACAGAGCTGCTTCAGACCAAATTCAAAAATCTGACATCACCTGTCACTCTTCCCCTAGTTTTGGTGACTTTGGGAATTCATGGTCCTGCATGAAGCTTTAATGGCAGCCTCCTGTTTCTTTTCTGTGCTGAGGACATAGGTGTTGCAAAGCAGCTGCAGGGAATGCAGCAATTTCATCTTCCATCCTGCCCTACCTCATCTTCCATTGTGAAGGCCACAGAAAAGGCCAGGCAGCTCAGAGGGGCCGAGGGAACAGCCTGTTGCTGTTTGGACACACAAGCAGAGAGGGGAACAGCTCTCAATAGCTTTGCAAATTTCTGTGCCTAATTAGTAGGTGCTACTGTTATCCCGAGCAATTTCCAGTGTAGGAAGTTCTGAAAATGATGCAATCTTCTCAATACTCTACTGGCTCTATAAATACTGCTTAAGACTAGATGCAATCCTGAATCATGCAGGATTAACACAGGGTAAGCATTCTTTGGGTGGTTGAAAGAAATATTCTCAAGAAGATGCCAACACAGACACAAATCTAAAGAAAGATTAGACTGAGTCTCCATTTATCTGCAGGAAGCCCTTGCCCACAGAGAAGTTCTGGAACAACTGCTCTGCCTAAATTCACTGGCTAAAGATAGCTGGTGTGTCTGTCCAGAATCTTACAGAAGGCTGAAAACTGAATGTAGGTATCGCAGAAACCAAATGTTCAAAAAAAAAAAGGTCTCAACAAATTGAGTAAATGAATGAAAATATTGAAGTAATTGAAGTATAACTTACAAAGAGCACAGACTAACATACAAAGTTGGACTAAAGAAAGTCTCTGCTAGGTATAATAAATGTAACAGAGCTACAGCTCCTAATCTGTGACAGTCTGACATGGTCAATACATGGCCAAGACCAGCAAGAGTCATTTAATCTCTATTTTTGGAAGGTGACCAAAAGAAATAGCCTTTGCCTTTTTCCCCCCCTTCACAGATGTGTGCAGCTGATCCAAGTGGCTGCCCCCCAACACTACTCCACTCCTGCTGTAGAGGCAGCTGTCCTGGGCCTCACGTGCTCCAGAGTCCAGTCCAAATGTTCACCCCACTGCTCCCTCCCTCTGCTGGCAGTGGCAGCATGTGCTCCCACCAGAGCCCAGCTGGAGGCAGCCCTGTGTGCCCAGGGCAGTGCCCAGGGCAGTGCCAGGCCCGTGCTCACCCCTCCTGGAGCTGCTCATTCCCAGACTCCTCGGCCACCAGGATCTCGTACTCCTCAGCCGCGTACCTGTCCCAGTCCGAGGGCTCGGGGCTGTCGCTGTCCGTGTCCTAAAGAGATCACACAGTCAGCCTCTGGGCCAGGAAGGAATGGATGGAAACAGCCAGGCAAAAACTGCCTTAACTGAGAAAGTCACAACCATCTCGGAGTGGTTGAACATCTGCACATAAAGGACTATGAAAAAATACCTCTCAGGATCTGGAACGCTCAGCATGTGACCTGAGATGCCAACAAACTGCATCTGCTCCACTTCAGAAATGCAGCCACCACACACCTGCTGTGCTCTAGCTCAGTTTGTGCTCTCCACACAGGACAGAAGAACTCGGTGGTTTCAAAGCTGTCCATCAAAGGTTCATTGTAACTGATCTTTTGAGGGACTCTTTACAGTTTGCTAAGTTAGGGCAAGTTTTAGAGAAGATTACAGGAACACCTCTATAAATACCTGGTCCTCTGCCATTTACTACAGGATGGGGATAGCAAGTTATCCCCCTGGTCCCATTGACTGCTTTTATGACGATCCAGTTTAAGCAAACAAACAAACAAAGTGGTTCTGTCTTAGGATGTATTTAAGCCTTAAATCATGGAACCACAAAGTTTCTATTGCAGATTATGTGGGAACAACTACGAGGGAACCAAAGCTGGTTTTCTGTACTTTGAGCAGGTAAGAGGCTTCTAGGAGACAATCAATAAGCACTAACACTTGTGAAAAAAGTTGGATTTTCCCTACATCCAGGAGCACTCCAAAGATGAGTGTGAGATTTCCTTATTTAGAAATAGAGGTGATTTATACCTTTTGCACTGCAAAGGGATCCCTCTGTTCATTGTCCAGATATTTCTCTAAATTGAAGAAGGTGTTGAAGAACACATGAGCCATTCTGCACCTCTTCAGGTCTCGCAAGGTTACTCTTCCTACAGAAAAACCCCACATGGTTGGTACTAAGTTCTTAAAGGTTTTAATTGCAAAAGCAATTCAAAAGCACAAAATTCCTTCCCAAGTCAGTCAAGGATCTTAACATTTTTCAATAAATGCTGTTTATTAAGCTTAAATCTCACATACATATGGAGGCCTTTGACATTCATATGAAATACAAAGGTACGTGAATGGGGATGGTTCAATTTTACAGTGTAGACTGTCAGCACATCCCACAGCTGGAGCACACAAGAATTGTTCCTTCAGTCCCAAGCAGTTAATTCACAAGCTCTCTTGTTTTAGTATTTCAGCCCTCCTGATGCACAACATCATGGCCCAATGTGCAGTAACTTCTGCCCTGTGACTCTCACACGGGGCTCTGTCTGTGGATGGGCTTCACAGCGGCTTTACCTTCTCAACCCTCCACAAATGGAAGGAGTGAAAGCTCTGCCTAAACAGGACTTACCTTCCCTCTCTGGCTTAACAAGGTCCAGCATCTGGCACAACAGGTCCTGGAAGGGCAGTGGCTCTATGCCCATCACCTCCATGCGCTCACACTGCTCCTCATAGAAGTATTCCAGCTCGTACATGGACAGCACCCCGTCCCCGTCCAGGTCCATGCAGCGGAACCAGTACTCGATGCTGGAACAGAGCAGGGGCACTGCAGACTGCACTGGCACATCCACACAGCAGAGACTGCAGCACTGCACATTCTCCCTACCCAACCCCAAGACTCTTCTGCAACAGCCTGGCATAAGCCCAGGGATGACAAGACTCGTTGGGAAGGGTCAGGGCACAGGCCAACACTCCAAGCACCTCCTGTCAGTCTCCCAGGTGGCTTTGAGCAGCACAGCCACACTCATTACCTGTCTCACCTGTACCCAGTGTTCACTGTGCTGCAGCCCAAGGGGAGTCCCTGCCTGACCCACCAGCAAGAGCTGGCCAAATAGAGCCAGCTCTGAGCCCAGGACACTGCAGGGACCCTGGTGAGGGACAAGGCAGATGTGTCATGCACTCATTTGCTCCTTTATACACAAGGCAGAGCTCTCAGGCAGCTGCACTCTCAATCCCTCCTCCCCTCTGGAGGGTCCAAGCCTGCAGTTCTGGATTCTTCTTCTCCTGTTATGCATAAGATCCCTTGTGCTAACACTCAGGTGCACATCTGGATCACCCCTGCACAGCAGCCTCCTCATGGCTGTACAAACCTGGCCACAGGCAGGTTTTACAAAGTGCCACAGTGAAGTTTCCCCACAAATCCTCCTTATACACCCACTCCACCTGTGAAGGGATGTGCCCAACTGCTGCCAGCACCTCAGGAGTGTGTGCTCAGAGCCAGTGTCTCATGACATAAGGTCATCAAAAGCACTGGTGACTACTAAGATATAAAAAATTACAAGAAAACTCTGCTTCTACACAAATTTTCCTCAAGAAAGGCAAATTATTTGACCAACCACCACCAGTAGAAGATGTTTTCTTCCTAACAACTTCCAGACCCCAAGCTGCTTTCTCTTTTAGAAAGTGGTAGGTCACAGAAGTTTCCATATCTTATTTGCCCATCTCTATGATTTTACTAAGACACAGAAATCAGTCTCACCTTGTAGCACTCCTTTTGTCTTCCTCTGAAATCAGGAGCCACACAAAATCTGCGTAACTCATGCGCCCTTCCTTTTGAACTTCAGTGCCTCTAGAAGACATAGCAGAAAAAGAATAATTAAAAAATCATCAGGCCCCTAAACACTCAAGATGTCAAAGACATGTTTCAAATCATTAGTGAGAGAAAATGGGGCACTGTCACCTATCTAGTCTGTACTCCCTGCACCCTGCAGCACCAGGTACAGCATTTGCTGCCTTTTATCACTGCAGAGCTGAAGCTCATCTGCCACATCCCCTCCCACAGCACATCCCTTTTCAGAGACTTCAAAGCAGTGCTCTCCAGCTATCCCTGCGCCATGTCTTCCAGCTATGCCCACTTATCCCATCCTATGGGATTTTTGTTTTCTTAAGTTACCCAGAAGTCTCACTCCATGTTCTGGCAGCTCCAGCTGGAGCACCCTGTTGGAAACCATTCTGATCCAGGGGCATTTCTGAGAATAACTTGTATTTCTCAGCCTGACAGAAACTGCCTTCCCTTCTTCCCCCAAGCAGTGTGCTACTCCTTACCTCACCACAGCACCGCTGAATATCCGCTCAATGATCCTGTTTGACAAAGCTGGAAACAAGGAAAACATGGAGAAAATGAAGCCACAGCTCACAGCAATAACTACAATCAGTTGTTCATGCTGAATCCACACAAAGCCCCATCCCATTGTTAAAAGAAGGCTCTAACCACACTGCCTGTCTAACCACCCTCTGTTTAGCAGCATTTTCTGAAAGCCCAAGATGCTTCTCCCAGTGTGTCTGCCTTTGTATCCTTCCAGCACCACATTGCCCCACAAAGATGGCAGCTGTCATCTGGATCTTTGGAAATGGGCATGCTACTTCTACTTTGCTACAATAGGATTTGTCACATAGAAGAAGGAGACTATCCCAGTGTGTACTGCAAAAGAAGTTCAGTTATCAAGCAAAAATAACATATCAAATCCCTACAAAATACTTTTGAGGAAAGCACAGGCTGTGGCAACCATGCTGCAGGGAAGACAATGAAACACCAGCATAAAGGTGAGGCTCTGCCTCATATGTGGGATAGATTGTTATGGCAGAGCACAAGCCAAGCAGCAGGTACCAGTTCTGGGCAGGATTTGCACAGTGACCTCACCACCCAGGCAGCTGAGCCCCACCCAGACTCCTTCTACACTCCTGTGGTCCTGGCACAGCTCTGGCACTGCAGCCAGGCAGACCCAGCCTGCCCCACCCCTCAGGTGCCCTGGCACAGCTGACAGGCTGCTGGGCACTGCACCCATGGCTTCTCCCCTTAATCCTTGGCTCCCTCCAGCACCTCAGGGCTCTCAAGCCTCCTGTGCAGCAAATACTCCATTCCACAGTGCGGCTTCCCAGCAGGGACCAATCTCCCATACCACCCATCCCAAAGGAAACACTCCTCCATGCTCACCCACCCAGCCCTGTGATCAACACTCCTGAGTCCTGTGACTGCCACACTCCCCCAGAACCCCCATGGCCTCCCCATAAACACCTGCACTTGGAACACATGAGTGTTTTGGACCTTTGTGGATTTGTATTCCAATAATTTATCTATGGCCCTTGAACCCTCAAAAACAAACATAACTTCTGGAAAGGAAGTTCTGTGCTGAACTGAAGAGACACTCTCCAGTCCATCTGCAAACTGAAATCCCCCAAGCTTCACTGGACTCTGTATTCCTCTCATGCATAACTAGATTGCACTTCAACAATCTCTGAAGTTCACACGGGCTCATCCTTCTTGTCCCTACTTCCAAGTTCCTGCAAAGCCCTCAATAAATAATAAACAAGTTTCAGGACATTATTTTATCCTGTCCTCCTGGCAGTGACCCACACAGGAACAGAAGCTCCATCTGTAGCTACTCATGCAGAAAATAGTGTGTCCTGCAGTTCTCTGTGTCTAAGCTTGTACAACTCCTTTTCTAAAGCAACATTTATTTAAGAGATGGGTGGCTACATTAAAACTTTCTCTGAGGCATCAAATTAACCAAATTAACAGCAGGCTTTAGTCTTCAGTAGGAACATTCTGTTTTCAGCAATGCCCTGACCACATTTGCAGGAAGCATACCTTGATCACTGTACCTAGCCAGGTCCTTCTGGCTGATGTAAAGGTCATGGTCACTATCCAGCTCCCAGAATTTGCAGTATATGACATAAAAGTGCTCGTAGGAGAAGTAATCTGTGATCTGATTGATGTCATCCTCTTCCTCCAAGAGAGCAAGAGTCTGAAAGGGTACAAATACAGTGGGAAGTTAAAGCTGGGTGAAGAGGCAGGAAGTGCTCCAGTTTCTCAGGAAGCTGGGTGAACACAGCCCTGAGAACTAACCCGAAGTGCAGCCTTTCCCCAAGAGATGTGGTTGGCCATCCTGCTTAGCACAACATCTCTGCCACTCCTGTCAACAACTTTTGCTCATTTTCAGCTCTAGTGAAGAGTGAGGCAGATAAACACAAACTGCTGTGTCAGCTGGGATCCATGGTCTGGGAAACAATCCTGACCTGCACCAGAGACTCTTAGAGCCACTTCCAGCAGCAAGTCCACAGTCTTCCACAGGACCTGAGGTATGTCCTTACATGTCACACATTCCTGTCTGCCTCCTGAAGGGCAAAATCAAGTCTTGTTCCAGACTCACACCTGGAGTGGGACAGCAGAGATGGACTCCAAACTAATCCCACTGACTTCCCTGTGCTGTTGCAGGAATCATTCTGGTTTAACTGGGAGGCTCAGACAGATTTCCAATGACAACATCTGTTGACATGTCTTACTAGGAAACATTTAGTGCTAATATCCATGTGTCATTCCCACTTTACACCTCCCTGTCCTTCCCAGCAGCAAGAGGGCATTTGCACATTTCCCAGTGCCACCTCCCTACTTTTCTTCGTGGTGCTGAGGCCATGAGACACCAGAAGCCTTCTTGTCTAATAAATCATGGCTCCAATGAGCTGCAGGCCTGGCCCCTCCTGCCCTCACAGCCTCTCCCAAGGGAGCAGGCAAAACACAGCCTGAGCTATCCCAGGGAGTGGTGTCCCCAAGCAGGCAGGCTCTCTGGCCCTGCTACCCATAACTATAAAAACAGATGCTGTGTTATGTGTTGGCACTGGTATTTCAACATCAACTTCCAGCCACCTCCACATCCAAGGAATCCAACTGAATCCAAACAAAACTCTCACATCCTGCTATCCACCAGGTTCAGTGATGTTCTGGCAGGGCTAACAGGATGGCATTGCTAGACCTGCACTATTCGGACTTTCTGACACCCAGGTCTCAACACCTTTGATCCATCACTCACTGGCCTCTCCAGACTGTGTCTGTCTCTCTCTCTCTTTTTACAGATGACAATCACTGGGGAGCTTTTGCCATAACTATTTTTTTCTTCTGTAGATCACACCCAAAGATGCCATTTACACCTGCAGCAAGGAGCTGAACTTCCCTGCTGCAGGACATGAAAGGCAGAGTAGATATGAAAGGAGAAAAATAGAGAGAATGTTTAAAGGGAGAAAATGAGTGAATAAAGATGCAGGATAATCTGGGAAGATTTATTTGTAACAGAGGTTGGGAAGGAACAGGGATCCCAGTGCTTGGAATGGCATGAACCCATTCAAAAGAGCATTCATTTTTCCATTAGCTGATGGGGCCAAGTAGGGGAGATGATGTCTGAAAAGAGAAAGAATGTGAATTCATACTTGAGGGTTTTGAGGAAGACAGCACACTACACCTGGAAGGGCAAACAGGACACAGGAAGGAAATCTCACTGGTTTAGCCAGTCCTTCACCTTTCAGCCTCAAGACTTTTGGGCTCTTTAGGTTGGGCTGGACATGATCACCCTGAGACAGTCTTAACGTGGTGCTCTTTTGGGAAAAATACACAGAGGACAGAGATCCAAATCCTGACATAAGGACACACTGCAGGCACTGGAACAAGAACTAAGCTCCATTCATTATCCTGTGGAGAGCAGCTCCTGAAGCCCCTCATCCTGCAATTGCAGAGATATTCCTGACCAGCTGTCAGTGGGCTGAGGGCTGCCTAGGAGGCAGGAAATTGGCTCTCCTACCCCTGGCACTCCTGCAGCTCTTCTTGGCTGCTTGTGAGCCACTTCACATGGGTGCAATGCCATGTCCTGCTTCCCTTCCTGCTGTCTGGACCAGGAGCCAGGCTGCTGCTCCATGTGGCCTCAGAGCAGGAAAACAGTCATGCCCTGACCTTCTCTCAGTGCCCTGGGGCCACTCCTGTCCCTGCCCTTCTCACCTCAAACTTAGACACAGCTCCTCCAGTAACCCCAGCAGACTCCAGGCCCTGAGCACCTGGCTCATCCCACTGCAGCCCAGGTGCAACTCCCTCACCCCCCAGCCACAGGAACAAGGAATGCTGCTGCACTCTGGTTCCTGTTCCCACAGAAACCCACGTACTTGCAGGAAGTTGCTTTTCCTCAGCTCTGTTAGAGTGATCTTCCCCGACCAGGATCGATTGACTGTGTAGAATATCCTCTGGATAACCTGCAACAAATGAGCAGTGCTCTTGAAATCAACTCCTGAAACACAGCAGTTTGGGAATTTAAATGCAGTACCCTGGTTTATTCACTCATGCTAAGGAGACCTCTTTTTGAAAACTGTTTTGGGATCTTTTCTGTAGATACTACTATCCTTAATTGACTACACAGCCTGAAAGTAACACTTGCTTCTTAAACAGTATTATCCCTTTCCAGTGTGGAAATATTTCCACTGCTCCAAATTCACTTCTTTGAGCATGCAGATATATTTCTTGTATCAGAAAACATGCTCAAAGTGTTGATGAATTACTTTGAATTTTTCACATTTAAGGGGAGGTAGTTTGCATGGATCCCCAATGAAATAGGGTTCTAGGGGAGAAGAAAACAAAAAAAAGGGACTTCTGATTGTTCTGGTTCCTGCAGAGGAAGCAAGACATGTAAATGAAAGACAAGGTGAATGTCTGACCCATTGTAACTATAACAATGCCTCATATTCCCAATGCCTCTGCTGAAAGTAAGCAGGAGAGGTTCTGTTTGCAATTATTTTGGGCAGGTGTTAACCTCATTTGGCTCCTTTTCAGATCTGCCTCTGGTGAAAATGAGCAAAAATCATGGGGGAGAGGTACAGAACTCTCAGAAGCCAAAAGCAAACAGCTCCCAGTGTGAGACTGAGCTCACTCCCAAGCTCCTCAAAAAAGCAAACAAGCCCTTCCCAATCTGCTCCTTGTCAGCTGTCAAGTAACATCACAGAGTGGGGAAACACAAATGTGTGACCAAGCACATGCAAGAATAAACCTAACAGGGCAAACAACAACAAATAAATATCCCTGGCATGAGAAAGGAGGAATAGAATTAATTTGACTATCAGCACTGAAATCTTGTTGACCAAACCTACTACAAACCTTTGATATCTCTTACATGTAAGCACATTACCCCAGAATTTTGGTAACCTTTAGTGCACACTATTCCAATGCAAGAATTAACTTTACACAACAATGTGGACATTACAGGGATTAATCCAGCTAGCAGATTAAATGGGACGGATTTCTCTTTTAGCCAGAACTAATTTCAAGTGGGCAACCACTACTGAAGGGCCATCTTTGGACTCAGTCAAACAAGTGCTGGTTCTTAGTCCAGAACAGATCCAGAACCAAGTATGAGATTGCTCCCAACAGTCTGCTTTGGGATACACAGTGAGACAGCAGTTGATGATGGCACACACAACTCTGAGAGCAACAAGGATGATGTGAGGATTCTAATGTACCCTGAAGAGACAGAATGGATCAATTCAACTTAGCTGAACATGACACCTTTTGGTAACACTGCAGGCTCTTCATCCCTCCAGGCCTAAGAGGTGGATATCCTATTAAAGCTGGGTGTCATTTTAATTAAAAACAGACCAAAAACCAGACCTATCCTAACTGTAGCAACCACTGAGCAATGTTCTGTGGCCTGTGTAGCACAAGATGTCAGATTAGGTAATCACAATAATCCTTTCTGGTCTTAAGCACAATGTTTGTTTCTTCTTTCACGCCTCTGGTAGCCACTGCCATTCTGGTCTCTATTTCTGGACTTTGTTTGGCTTTTGCTTCCAGTTTGCTCAAGAGCTCAGAGACTGGAGTGGTCTCACCTCTCACATCACCCATTATCACATCTGACAACTTTGTAGCAACCCTTAAAAATTCAACCATTTGAATGTAGCAACCATTCCAAGGACTCAAAAATAGCAACCCCAAGAATCAGAAACAGGACCCCATACCAGTAATTCTTCTTTTCTTCTGCCTGCAGGGTAGTAAAAGACAACAAACTATTCCCATTTGTGACACATAAAAAACTGTTTGTCTACCAGACCACATCCATAAAGATGTTCCATCTGCTCCCTCCTCACCCATCTGTAAAAAAAAAAACCATTCAGAGGCAAAGTGGGATCTCTTTTCATGTCTCTTATCATGTCCAGTCACTCAGTAAAGACTTTATTATTCAAATAATGGCCCAGTTTCCATGGACAGTACATAGTATATATCTCACTATAAAATCTCAGTATTTATCCTTTTCTTTTCCAGGTTGTAAACACCAAGCTGTCAAAAAAAGCATTTGGGAAACATCCTAGATCATTACCCAGCCTGAGATGATGTGCAGCATGAAAGTCACACTTGTCACTTAGGCCATAACTGGCTTCATTTTTCTTAGTTCAGTACACAACCACAGACTCACAGAACATCTTGAGTTGGAAGAGGGCACGAGGATCATGGAGTCAAATCCTTAATTAGCCTTTGGAAAGAGGAGACTCTTTCTACTTCCCCATTATCCTCATGTAATTGACCTCCAGGCCCAAAACATTCACAGATGAGTTCCAGACTTTTCCCCAGTCTTCCCACACAAGAACAAAACCAATTGTGGACAAAACAGGAACCTTTATTAATCCCTGTGGCCATTGTCCCTTTACACATTTGCATTGATGTTACTGTATAAGCTGAAGCACTTTTCCACAAGCTTTAATCTTTAAACTGTTTTTAGCACACAGCTTTCCAAGGGCAGCATGCACTGCTAACTCTGAGCCTGGTTTGAACACTCAGGTAGAAGTCACACTAAAGCTTTACAACAAATGCCACAGGATATTCTGTGATGTTCTGCATCATCTTCACCAGCTTCAGGAGTTGTCTCTGTTGAAACAAACACAGCTGATTTAGTAATACAGTGGCCAATAAAACAGATATGATACAGCTGAAATTCCAGCCTGTTGTGTCCAAAAGGCCCCTTTCAAAGGTTCTGAGGTGCCAGTAAGAACTGAAATGTGCATTCACATCTTACCCATCCTAGACTGTGAGGTCACTCTCCAGGAGATTTCAGCCAAGTGATGCTGTACCCAGCAATGCACACAAAGCCATGTGTCCTTATGGCCCTAGTCTGTAACACAAACATTAACTGTGATTCTTGTGTGGCAGCAAATACAGCACTCTGTCTCTGTAAAGAGGTATAAGGCACTCTACCTTGAAGCAATAAAAATGGTCCAAGTGGTCTCAAAATCCAAGGACAAAGCTGTTTCCTTCAATGCCTCCTGGTGGAAATACTGGATTTTGTGACATTAAAGAGGGATGTGCCAAACTGTCTGTGAAAGGAGAGGTGAGCAATAGGAACTCCTGCTATCAGAGAGCAGAGCCACTGCTGCAGAGGACTGAGTGCTGCCCCTCCAGATGGGCACAGCCTGCCCAGCAGCTTCCTGCCTCCCCAGGTGCTGGCCCTGCTCCAGCCCAGGGAGATTCTGCTGTCAGCACAGACCCCAGAGCAGCGCTGTCCTGACAGCTGAAGGACAGCTCACCATTTCAGGTGTGCTGCTCCACAGCCCTCTCCTTAGCTCTAGGCACCACCATTCCCTGCTGCCTTTGGAACAAGCCTGGAATCCACCTGTATCCCAGCACTGCCAGGAAGGATGCCCAAAGGCTCTGACTGCAGCAGGAAAGCACAGCAGACACACAGGCAGGATCAAGAAGCATTCAGGAGCTTCGTGTACTTATCAAAGTCTGGTTCTGTGACTGCTTTGGTGGCACAGCACCAAGCCCAGGCACCAGGGAAGTGCTGCAAAAGGAGAGAGGAAGGAAAAGGTGCTGCCCTTTAGCAGCAGCCTGCACTTCAGTTAACTGGCAGCGGAAGCTCAGCTTCACACAGCTGGTCTGAGCCACATTGTGCAGTGCCCCTGGTGAGTCCAGAAAGGGCAGTAAGGGTGGTCATGTGAGGGATTACTCTACAAAGACGTTTGTTTCTTGCCTGAAAAATACAGGAACAACGTGTGACTTAAGGCAGATGCAGAGAACTGCCTTTGTCAGTAGCCAGGGCAACCAGACATGGCATTGACCCATGGATATTGCAGTCAGAAACCAACTCTAGGTGTGACCTTAAACCTTTCAGTCTCACCCCTCCATGCATTTGAAACACCACATACCAGGATGCATTGTGCCACAGGCACTTTCCACACTCACCCATTCATGTGCCTCCATAATTCCCTGGCCATTCCTATACCTGTTCTGGCTTAATGTTTATGTTGTCTTGCTCCACAGGGACTAAACATATTGATCACACACTGCTGTTCACTGTCATGTTCAAGTGCATCTAAAACATTTAGAATGGATTCTCATTACACATTTTCATTAATGTGACAGTTCAGGGTTTGCCCTGAAGAAATGTCTTTGTGCCATCTGCTCCTTACAGGAAAGGAACAAGCATGTGTGTGCCAGGAGCCTCCCAGCTGCCATGTGTGGTGCAGCCCCAGGCAGGCCCTGGCAAGCAAACAGGAGAAACTTTAAGCCCTGAGCCCTGTTGGGATACAGCTCCCACCAGGTCTGTCATTATCTGAATTTGTTACTGCCGCAGAGATAAAACTTCCCAACATTTATACCTTTTATCTAGATTCACACCCAACACCAGTCAAGCTCAAGGCTTAAAAAAAGTACAAACACACTTAGGTACAGTACCAGCCTCAGTGCTGACTGCAGAGCTGGAACAAAGCTACTGAACAAACCCTAGCTACAAACCCAGCCACAAAAGCTTGGGGACAGAGAGCCTGGACAGGCATCCTGGCAAAAGGAAGGCTGGACAGCAGATCCCTGGAGGCAAAGGGTGCTTTGCACTGAGGAACAGTCACGGATTCTCCAAGCCTCAGTGACAGAAACCTTCAAACAGGCAGCCTTCCACGTCTCAGCAGCCCAGCACAATTCAGGGTGACTTAGTAGCTCCCAAAGACCAAAGAACTTTTTTTCCATTCATCAGGCCAAGAAAGATGTTTTTATAGATTTGCTTAAGACCAGAAAGAACCATTATTAACCTTTGGAATAACCCTTGGCACACACAAGCATATTATTTTTCTTTTGGAAGCAGTTGTTAAAATACCTCATGGTGACTAATATTAAAAACACCTATATTTTTAAATAACTGAGGGATTTGCTGGTAGGAACAGTGACAGATCCCAAAGGGAGGCAGAGGCATCACAGGGGACCAAAGAAGCAGCCTACCGTTGTAATATACCGGGAATGGAACTCCGGAGCGTCCTTCAGGAACGTGAGGCCAGGATGAGTTTCTACCACATCCTGCAAGGTAAGAGAAAATGAAATGAAATAGATTTTCTTCTCCTTTTAATGCTTAGAAGTTACTGGGTTTACAAACCAATACTTTTGATTACTCTTGAAACTATTTGCAGTATTAACAATAAAACTGAGATCTTTTAATCTATCAAGAGAAGCTTCTATTACAGTAGCAGAATGCTGGGCAATACGCACCTGGTGGGCCAGTTTGATTTACTTAAGGACAGAAAAACAAAGGAAGAGAGTTAGTGAGTAGATGAAAACTCATTTTCACTGAACGAGACAAAAATTAGTTAGCTGACCATGCAACTATCTCCTCTCCAAGATTTTTGTTTTCCTCCATTCATTGAAGATATTAACATTTGTTAGAACTAGGTGTCAGAAATAAATATTCCTTGAGAAAGTCTCCTATGTTTAATGAAAGCTGTGTGAGCTTCAGAATGTTTACAGACATTAGTGCTTTTCCTAAATTCACTTGGACTACCTGTGGAGATGCCTCTTTCTCAAGACCAGATTTTTGTAAGTCAAACGCTGGCTCACAATGCCAAATCTGCATGATCAAATCCATGGAGAAACTGCTCTGATCCTGAATGAATCAGTTCAGATCCTGTATGAATCAATGCCTGTGTAATTTCTCCATGTCTGACTCCTCTACCCTTTAAAGGTGTTCCAAGTTCTGCTGTGCCTGTTCCATGCCATGGTGCCCTCAGGGGTGTGATATGCCCAAATTTTGGGCAGTATAACAGGATGTCTCAGATGGTGGTGTAAATCAGGGTAATTTTGCTGATCTCTGGCTGACTGAGACAGGACTGTGCATGCCTTGGATTGCACCAGGAGCTAAAGAGCAGAGCTGCAATCCACCAGGAAAGGCAGTGTGCCCAGTGGAGAAGAGATGAAGAGCAACATGAGAAAATGTACCCATCACAGCCCTGGTTCTGTCTGAGACAGAAACAGCCAGCACAGACCCAAAATCTTTCCCCAAAGCAGCATCTCCACAGAGGTTTTACCCAGAGGGCAGCACTGTGTGGGAAATCTAGGGATGTGAGGAAAAGATCAGAAAAAGTACAACTGCTGATCAGAGGAGCAGATGGACGTGATTTATAGACACTATAGAGATGCCCTACCCAGAGCCTGCATAAATGGCCACAAATAATTAAAACAACTATACTTTGTTAAAGTTAATGAAAGGGAAAGAAAGACATGAAATGAGGATGTGCAGATTTAGCCTGAATATGAGAAAAAAAAAAAGGCAGTGACATTCGTGCACTAGCAGGTTTAGAGGCATATACAGAACAACTGGAACTGCAGAAATTTTGCCAAGATCTCCATGTGATACTGTATGTGGTAGTCTGGCTAGACAAATTTAACTATAACTGTCTTGCCAAGCAACTTTTACAACTTTCCCAATAAGCTTTTATGTTGTACTTGACTATCAACAGCAACAAGCATTTTTCCCAATATCCACATTGAGAAATGGGGCAAATTCCAGCCTGGTTACCAGGCACTGATAAATATGAATCCTGACAAGAGACCAGTCCTCAATACCTTTAGCAGGATTTGCAGCTGGTTTGGCACTTTAGCACTTAAAAAGCTTATTTCTATTTCACTCCAAAACGAACCCCACCCAAGTGCTGTTCAAACCAAAGGTCTGCTCGTCTTTGGTAAACATTTATTGCCATGGAAACAAAGAAGGTGCCAAGTGAACGCAGCTCTGTGCCCACCGTGCCCGCGGAGCTGGGGCAGTACCTGCAGCAGCGGGATGAAGTCCTCCTGTTGTAGGCAGTCACAGCCAGGCTTTGCCAGAAGGGAAGTGAACCTGGAGGCATCGTCGTGGCAGTTCCGCAGGATTCTGTGGGAGAGGGGAGGAGTTACTCCCAGCCCTTTGCACCTCCCAGGAGCCGCGGGAGGGTCACAAAGCCTTACAGCACAATACACCTGTGCTGGGAATCACTCAAATGCTGACCTCAGACTGCCAGCACTTCCTTCAAGGTCATTCAGCTGCACCAGGGCACCCAGCAGGGATTTTTTCCAGGTTAAACTGCTGTGGTAAAGCAGCTTTCCTACTAAGCACCTGTGGAATCAGAGTAAGTCACCTGACTCCTGCTAATGCTGCAGGCTCACTCCAAGTGAACAGCACCAGCCCAATGGGATGCCACAGGATGTGCTCTCTAATGCAACCCTTCACTATATTGCAATATTTGGGGAGATTGCCAAACTACAGGGACTGAGTATTCACACAGAAAAATCACTTCTCAGAAGGAAAAAGGACATCCCCTGTTAATTATGGTCCATCTAGAGTTGTGCACCAAAGCCACAGAGAACAACCTAATGAAGGCCTTGGGACTGGGCATTTGGAGAAGTGTGTGAACTCAGTCCCCTCTGGCTGACAGTGTGCATCTGACACACCAGTTCTTGTCTGTGTCTTCTTCTCACACAAAATACTGCACTGGCCAAAGGTATCACAGTTATGTGATTAACCCCAGAGAAATTCATGAAGAGAGGAACTCCATGCCATTTACCAAGCACTGGTAACAGAACACAACATTTGAACATATCAAACACTATGTTGTTCACATAATATTAGGAAAACTCAGAAAACTACACTATTTTCTTCATTAACTCTGAAAATACAAATACACTGTAATTATTTACTGTGAGTGATTATTCACCACTTTCCTCTCCTGAAAGTGCACGAACATAGTACTGAAGTGGCTGTAGTTCTCTAGCAGAGATCACACTAACTTGTTTCTTGCTAATTCTGGCCTCATCAGTCTGGGAAAGGCAGACTTCACAAAAAAAGGATTCCTTTAAATAAGCAAAAAAAAGATTTAGCAATCCTTTTGGCTGCACATTCCTATCATGGTAACTGTCAATTAACAGACATATTCTAAATCAGCTGCAGAAAGAGGTGCTAATGTTTTAGCTTAAAAAATCCTGACACATAAATATGAGTCCCAAAGCCCTGTTTTAGCCACAAACAAAAAGACCTGACATTCAGAAGTGTTTTGTATTGAGAAAATCCTATAGACTTGACAAGCAGTGAGCATGTGGCATCTTGAGAAGTCAGTCACCTACTAAGAAAATTGAAAATAGGCTTCAGCAACTAAATATACCTGGTTTAAAGTTACACCTATGTTCACATAGCTGCAGTCAAACTTTACCAGAAATTCTACATTTCTTCTATTTTTCAGCTTTCCATCTAAGATTTTATAATTGTCAGGGGGGAAGAGGAGGGGATAAAAAATAATATCTTTCTAAAAGAGCAATTAAGTGAGAAAAGCATACAAAGCTTGGCTTGGAAATGGGGTAGTTAAAAGGAAACAGAAGAGGGACATGACCACAGTCTGCAAATATCTGAAGGATGTGCAAATCAGAGAAGTGAAAATGTGGTATCATACATTAGGGATTAATTAGAAGTAATTGGAGGAACCTAAGGAAGGAAAATATATTGTCTGTGTCAAGACAAACTTAGAGATCACAGTCACCCCTAACATTTTTGCAATTTTGCCAGGGTAACTAGAAGCTGTTATGACAACACCATCACAGGAAATACTTTGGGAATTCAGGGTTAAAGGCTACGTCAAGAATCCGAAGAGCAACCATTAAGTAAAAAATTAGAATTCTCTCTGGAGAGGAGATGGAGACGCTGTTCAGGTGTTCCACAAAGTAGACTAAAGCCTGAATAGCCCTGGAGGGAAAAAGATTAGGCAAGAGAACAAGTCTGCTCCATGTCAGAGCTGACTCCAAGCATAATGCATCCATCCAAAGCGTGGAATGTCAAACTCCACAGGTGAATTCAATAGCTTGCTTGGGAAGGCAGTAACTATTAAAGCTCCCAGAGTATCCAGTTATATGATGATGCTTATTTCCACATTCCTCTTTCCTGTAACACTATCACATACCTCCTCTCCCAGTTCCCAAATGGCACTTGCTTAGTGCACCAGTCCAGAGCAGTAAGGCTGGGTGCAAATATACCCCAAATCCACAACTACCAGCTACCTCAGAAGGGAGCTTGTAAATATATTTTATAGGCAAACTAACTCAAAACATCTTACTATCTATACAATTACTTCCAAGTTTGTGGATGTCACATGGAAACAAGGTTTTGTTCAAATGTTTTGGGGGGAAAAAATCTCAAGCTGATGGAGATTTTTAAGCCACTTAAAGAAGAGGAAAATTGTATGAAAAGTCTGGCAGAAAAGAAGTGGAGGGGGGGAAAGGACTTGTATGGCAGGCTGATCTCTTCTTCCAGAAGAGTTTTGCTCTTTCCAGAAAGTATTTGCTATACTCACTTTCTCCACATGGACACAAAGGAGTGCACAGAGACACGTCCTGTCCTCTCTCCCCCAGATGCACTGAACAGAGGTGCTTTCCAGTAGAGTGGGCAGCCACAGATCTGCAAGGAAAAAACAGGGCAAGAAGGAATACAAGAGCAGTCCCAAGAGGAACCTGCTCATTTACACACCAGATTCACCACTGAGACTTTACACAAGAGAAATAAAGTGGCAATGGCTTTTTGACTCACCTGTGTGCCATTTACTGCGTGCTAAGTTTGAGAACTCACACATAACTTTCTACTTTGTCATGTGCCTATTCAAGTCACTGAGAAACACCTCTCAGGCTAGGAAAAGGATCTGGACTACTCAAGCTCTGAACTGTTTAGCACAATTCCCTGGGAAGTACAGTGGAGAGACAGGCACCTCCTTCCAGTAGGACACTCACACCAGCTACGTCCCCCACCCACCCTAAAACAGGAGGGCCTGTTCTCCTGTGGGAGAACCTGTCACAGGCAGCAAGGGAACCTCAAGTCTAATTACAGACAATTAATGAGTAAATGCCTAAAGGTGAAGTAAATCCCACCCTGCAATTTCCAGTGCAGTGCCTTCCACCCAGCACAGTCCATTATTTCCAATACTGCAAGATCTCAGCAGGAGAACACAAAAATGAAAGCACACGTGGGAAGGATTGATTCCAGCCAAAGGACTCCCTGACCAGCACTTTTGAACCAGCCTCTGCAGAAGCTGCTGGCTCTCAATGGCAGTCCATGAAAGCTTGGAGAGAGCATCATTGCTCAGTTTACAGTGCCAGAGACTCATTCAGGGCAAGCTGATCATCCAGGATGTGTCTGATAAATGCTGGTTTTAGATCAGCAGCATTATGAACTGCAGCTGAGGGAAAGAGAAAGGACCATCTCGTGTGCTCCCACACAAATGCTGTGTGCTGTTCCCTGAAGGCAGAACTCATCACCACCTGTACCACTGAACATGCACAGCTCAGGGGCTGAGGGCTCACTGGACATTCCCCCCTTCCATGTCCAGGGAGCTGGAAGCTGGAAGCTGCTTCCTCACACAACACTGCAATAGCACCTATAGCTGATGCTAGCTGAGCAGGACAGCTACAAAAATCCACAAAAAGGGCAGCTGATACTATCTGAAGCCACAGAAGCAGAAAAGTTTCTACCTCTGAGTTTCTCAATCTCCTGGGCACAAGGAATAGAGAAACAAAATGAGATTTGTATTTGCTAAGAAATCTTAGAGAACTGCTTCATAAATCAAAGCAAGAACAAACACATATCTGATGTGACAATCAGCAAACTGAGCTCATTTTTGTTTACTATTATCTAAATGTAAACAAAAAACTTCAGATCAAAAGGAAACTGGTTCTTTTTCCCCCTACAACAGCTGTGAGATAGACTGAAACTAAAACAAACTATCTCTCCCAAAATTAACAACCTAAAGAATAGATTCACAAAATCATTAGGGTTGGAAAAGACCTCCAAGACCATCAGTGGTTACCTTAGCAATTTTCCCCATTTCACAGATATTTGCTTTCCCATCTTCAAACTCTGTAAAGGCTTCTTCAATCCTGGCAATGATTTCTTCATGGTTAGTGCAGACATTCGGGAGTCCTTTAGGGAAGTAGAAACGTGGAATGTTTATGGGCACAGGGGTACTGCTGCTGGCTTTATTCACAGGCAGAGGAGTGCAAGTGCTAACCACAGGCTGCAGGGGGGCTGGGGATGAAGTTCCTGCCTTCTTCTCTTGTTTACTTTGAACCTGAAAATACAATTAATAACCAACACATTTTAACATCATGGTACACAGAGCAGGAAAAAAATAGTTTGTGCTTCCAGTGATTAGGAGAAAATGACAGCCCACCAACAAATAAATTATGGCATGGGGATAAAAATGTATCTTAAATAGACAATGACAATTTTCTGCATTATTAACCAGTGTGAATTAAGGATGTCACACCTGCTTTTATGCTATTTCTGAGCATTTTACATATGTAGCTGTGGCTCATGATTTCCTTTTGAGTCACTCTGCAACTCAGTGATACCACAAAGGACAACGCTATTTCCTCTCATGCTGGACTTGGTCTTGTCATTCTGCCCCATGAACAACAAAGTATCTGCACTTCAGTATTTCCCCTCTGAACCAGAGCACCCACCCACACAAACAGCTTGCCTGAAGTATGAGCAAAAGGCTACATTCAAACAAGGACATTTTCTATCCATTGGGAGCATAATCAGCTTTCCAAAGCACTGCTTCAGAGATAAATTAAGAAAATATTTTCAAGACTTCTGTCCCAGCTTCAGCAAGCTTTTTATTTTGCGTCCAACTTAAACAGTCCCAGACCTGATTTTGTGAAAGGTGCTAAGCACTGGTAAATCAATTTTTCCATCAGGAATTAGGAGCAGCCAGCAGAGTGTCATTAGGCATTCACATGATGTCTTTTCCTCACTCCTCTCCTATCTGTAACAAACATATGGCTGATATGGTGATCCCCACTGGATCCCCTCCCCAATGGATCTCCAGTTCTAGCTCTACATCACAGGCAGCATTTGTATTTAAATACACAATGAGACCCGAAACCAGGGAATTTTTCAGACATGGAAGAGAACATTTTTTAAACTTTGACATGTAACTACAGTATAAGCTACAAAATCCACTGCTGGAATGTGGAAGGATGAGGAATTCCCTGCTCCCCCAGGGAGACACTCCTTCTTGAGAAAAGGCAACAGGCTTTTCCACTGCACAATGGTTCCAATACAAGAGTTTTATTAATATAACAACATATGTGATAAGGCGCAGAAGGCAACAGTCAAGTAAATACAGCTGTGACTTTCAGTTTGTTTATTCTAACTGTTTCAAAACAAAATGGTTTCAGGATAAAGCAGCCAAGTCTGAGTCCACTAAATGCAGAAGAATGTATATGATGAACTGACTTTACTTCATTATTTTATTTAAACTTGGAGCTTTTCTCTTAACATATACTAAATCTCCCAATTAGCCACAGATTTGCTTTCAATGAGGTAAAGAAGTGAGAATTGTAAAGGCTTCTTTAAGCACTACTTTTACCTGCAGTTTATAATACTTTATAACCCATTCATCAGAGACCCATGAAAGAAGAGAGAGAAGGATTTTCCTCCTCTTCACTCCTCTGCTTCATGGCTTTTTCTTTAAATGGGAGGACCTCTTTCTTCTCCCATATGCTGTCCCATTTCAGGAGCAGGAACACTGGCACACACATCCCACCAGCCAGAACAAACTTTTGTCCTTAACTGCTCTGTACAGAACACATTAAACTGGAGCTTGGGGTTCTTCAAGTTGTCTTCTCCTCTGTCTTGCTACATAGGAAAAGCTGGAGACAATTTTCAGCCTTCAATATTTCTATCAATACCAGTATTCAGAGTTTGAACAGCTCTTAACCTTTGGAGAGCCAGCATGATCACCAACACCTGTTCTCCCTCCTGTCCTCCTTGACTGCTCCTCCTCAGACATTGCATATCTTTGTGTCTGCTCCTAAGTGATGCTGGAGCTCAGAGGGGGCCAGGGAGCTCCTGGGACTCATGAGGGCTGGAGGACGGTGAGCATCAGCCCTGGTCGCTCTGTCCCACAGCAGGACAATGCAGGTGATCTGAGGTGGTGGCAGAGGTGAAGCTGGGGAGAGCTGGACACTCACTTTGGGAGGGCAGTTCACTGGGTTAAATAAAAGACAGCCCTTCTCCCAGCTTCCTCCTGCCCTTTCCTCAGCAGAGCACCAAAAGCAAAGCCCAGACCAGTGAATGTGTGTGGGGAAGGAGCACCTGGCCCCAGCTCAGGGGTCACACAAATCACCACTTCTGCTTTTACCATCTGCTCTCACCCTGCCTGCCCTGTCCTGCCAGGGGCTTCTCCAGCCAGGACCCAGCTCTGCTCACTTTTCCCTTTCTGGATCCCAGCAGAGGGGAAGTCCCTGCCGGCCTCTCACAGCACCATATTCATACAAACAATGCAAAGCTGGAACAGACGTCGAGGTGCCAACTGCAGCCACTTGACTTCTATAATAGGACTTCACATCATTTTGCTCGAGGCTACTTCTCACAAACAGGTTTATTGCTCCCTAATCTCTTCAGGATACGCAGGCACTCACAGCTGCCAGCACTGGGAGGAACAAAGAGAAATGACTAAAACTTCACAAAAAGTTCCACAAACCAAGATGTTCTTTTAAAAGACACAGACTTTTCACTGTAACAATCCATCCCCTTCCCTTACAGTACAAGGGAATGATAAAATTGTGTTTTTGTTTTCTTGGAAGGTGAAGAGAAGTCCCCAAGTAGAGCACAACAACACTGGGCCATTTTCTTCCCCTTCTGCATCTCACACACATCCCAACATGGCACACAGCCTGAGCTGACCATGCTGGAACACAACTCTCCCCCCCTGCCCAGGTCTCCACCTCCCAAAAGCCTGAGCCACTCCTCTGCCTCCAGGCACTCCCAGAGCCAGCAATGCTTGGTACCAGCTCACCCAGGTCAGGACCACAGAGGATGTATTCATTTCCTGATCCACATCCACCACTCAAGGCAGAAGGTCAGACACCTATAGGAGAAACCCAGGGAATTCTGCTGGCCTTTGAAGGAGGGAGCCACTTTGGACACAGGTTCCCAGCTGACCTTCCCAGTAACTCTGACTCACTCACTCCTGCTCAGTCCAAGTCAAACCAGGAGCAAGCACTGCTCAGGGAGAGCTGCTTTTCACATTCTGCCTCAGGAATAAAAATGCAATTCTTGAACTTTGTCTTCTTCCTCCTTATATAAGAAATGAGCTGTTTATGACACAAAGAGAAAAAACCAAGCAGCAACTAGTCCTTGAGGATTTTGTTCCCTAGAAAACCTTACAAATTAATACTCTGGGATGGGTATAACCAGATGCAAACCACTATGGGGACAAGAAGAAGTTAATTACAACTTTTTGTGAAAAAAGCTTAAGAAAGTGGTATGATGGGAAATTCTGTGGAAATTCCTTGGAAATAAACAGTTTCTTATTGCAAAAAATTAGCCTTAAATGCTGTCTGCCTAGCAGAACACACTTCTCCAACAGGGATGTGCATTTTCAGAGAGGACAACTAAGAAAGGAAATTGCAAATACTGTAATAAATCTTTCAGCTTTGTTACAATAATTAACAGACAAACTTTTTCTTTCTTTCTTTGCTCAAGAGAAAGGTGAGATTAAAGGCCATTTTTAAATACCACTCTGTAGCATTCTGTAATTTACCCTAACTAAAATCTGTCTATCCACTATATCACCTTTTGCCAGCCATACAATTTATTTATGGACAGACAAAAATAGTGGCATCTGTGTTATAAATAAACCAGACAGAACTACAGTCTCATTGTAGCTACACAAACAAAGCACAGACTAAACCTCTGCCATCCCAGCCTGTCTCCCAGGGATGTGCCAGTCCCAGCAAAAAACTCCATGGAAGGAAGCAGTATCACACAAAGTGCTCAAATTCTTTCTACTCCTTCCTCCTGGTTCCAGGCTCCAACAGGGTCCTAGATAATATATTTACCAGTTTCTTGCTTTATTTCCAAATGGGATAGTGTAATCCTCTTTTCTAGGGTACAGTGACTCAGCCTGGGTTCTCGCAGTCCACAATGCTGACTTAATGTCTCCTTTCATTTTTCATAGTTCCTGCCTTCCTGAAGTCTGATGGTACCTGGACACAAGCCATCCTCAAAGCTCATCAGCTCTCCAGCACTGCTTTGTATCTCTTGCCCAAGACTTTCTCTTCCTTTCCCTCCCCAAAGCCCTTTCCCATCAATGAACCTTCCTGCTGCCTCTTTCTTACCTAAGGACAGAAAGAACAAAGGCTCATCTGCACGTGGCTTCAAACATCACAGAACTATGAGAAAATACATTTCTGGAGACAATATTTTCTTCTAGGAAACAAACTCACTAGCAGAAACAAAGTCCAATCACAGCAAAACAAAAATGAAAACAAACTCTACCTAAGCAACTCAGAAACCCAAAAGGATTTAGGTGGGAGTAGACACAGTGCTAATTGTAAGGCTGGATCAAGTTCCTCATGGCCTTACCCAGTCGAGTTTTGCAACAGAGGCATCACACACCTCCACTGTCAAGTGTGCCTATAGATCTTGGACATGGCCCTCAGAGCAGTTCAGGCTGAGAAGCCACTGGCTGAGCACCAGCCCTGCAGAACAGGGCTGGTGGAGGGGACAGTGCACACAGGCTGAGCACGAGCCTGCAGCGAGGGCTGATTACAAATAAGGCCAATGATGTCCTGGACTGCCTTAGGAGTAAGGCCAGGAAGTTTTTATCTCTGTCTGACACTAGCGACGCTACATCTGGGTTCCTGGGACCAATTTTGGGCCTTCACTTCAAAAAAGTGATGGGAAGAGACCAGCCAGAGATGTGAAGGAGGGAAATCAGAAAGCTGTGATCAGGATCAGGCAGAGGAGACACTGAGGGCTGGCCCTGGCTAGCTGGGGGAAGGGGAAGCCAAGGGCCGGGCTAAACACAGCCTGCAGCTCTTGGAAGTGCAGTTACAGTGGCAATGGAACCAAACTGCAGCTTGGGAGGGCTAGGCTGGAGGACACTGAGGGAAGTACAGCCTGTGAGAGGTCACCAAGAGGGGCTGGGCAAATCCCTGTTCTTGGGGAAAGCCAGTGCTGATGTGACACAGGGTTAGAAATAGTATTCCTACAAGTGAGATGCTGGATTAGAGACCTCCCTTCCTCCCAACACTGCTAGGGAAGGCTCTCTGATCCTTCCATAAATAGTTCTGCAAAGGATAAGCACAAGAACTGAAATTTCCAGCTCTTGAGATAGAAGTTTACCAACACCCTTCTTCCCCACCTGCCTGGCCACCATCTGTGTGTTCCACAAAGCAAAGAGGTATTCATCCTCTCAGCTCCCTATCACCACCTTACCACCTCTTCACCTGCCAGCACATTTGTTTTCTTACTGGGCCCAGTTACCTCTACTCTCAGCTCATCCCAAGCCCCAGGTATAGCCCCACAAGGCACAAAATTTAATTACACCTCACTGCCGCCACGTGAGAGAACTCTCATCCCTGCCCTCCTCCTCCAGAGGTCCACTGTCCCTCTGAGAACCGATTTCACCCACGTGGAAAAGCAGCAAACAGACTTGGCTTTGTTGCTGGATGATATTCAACTGTGTTATGAATTAAGGCAACTCACAGAAAAACCTGTGGGGCCCAGGACAAGAGAAGGGCGACACACAATGAGGAGGTAGCAAGAAAAGAAGAAAAATACCATCTTTTTTGAACACTGCAGCATTTCACTTGCCTTGGACCGGCAGCCCCAGAGCAGTCATTCCCAACGCATTCAGCAGAGAAATTGTTCCTGCTTCTGACCAGGCAGAGGGCTCGTGGACCAAAGCCTCATCCATTTTTCCAGCTGTTCTACCCGGAGGTCTCATCCCTCCCTGCAAACCCTACCCCGGTTATACCCTCAGTGATCAGACTAACTCTGGAGAGGGAATTTAGCTGTGCTGTGGTTCCTGACAGTCTCTCCGAACTGCTCGGTCCCGCCCAAGCCATTACTGCACATTATTACCTCATCCAATTCTCCCCTAGGGAGTGAAAAACACACGTTCCAGAGATTAACCTCTGAGATGTACTTTAACCTGTCAGCAGAACGCATGAAAAAATGTGCCACAATATGTTTTGGAGCAATTTTAATGCTGTTTCTTAGGAAACAGCTGCACTGCTCCTAATTTCAACTTTTTAACGGCCTCACTGGGTCACCCATTATTTAAGTATAGATAAAGCTCAAGATGGGCCGATTTCAGCAAACTGTGACCCCTCTAAATCTGGAGTGACTACACGTCCATTTGGTGTCCTAGCACATCCAACCTTTTGTCAGTTGTTCCAGAGAGCGAGTACAGCAGCTGGATTTACCAAAAACACACAGTTGTGATACAATTTCCATTTCTTTGGCTACACCTCTGTGATCTTCAGGGTCTTTTCCAGACTAAATTATTCCATTATCTCCTTCAGCCACAGCCCAGAGACGGTAGGAAACAGCACAAAGAAGCACCTTGGGATAGTAAAATCATAAAAACCAAAGCCAGGTAGGCAGAGATATGCACAGTTCACAGCAGAACCTCGTGGTTCTTCCAACATGCAACAACAAACATTCAGAGCAACCACACAAAAAAATCTCACAGAAAATACTTAAGTCTTACAATACTTCTCCCCATTATTAAATCACTGCCCTTGCTGTTAATTTCCCCCCTTGTTTACAAAGACATTTTAACTCTGCAATCTAAGCCTGGAAGGTTTATTTTTAAACCTGCTGGTATCTAGCTGCAAATAACTTTCTGCAAATAGACAAGCCTAGAGGGGACACAGATTGATTCTCTGATCCAATAAAAAAATACAAAAAAAAGAGATAAAGAAATGCCAAGTGTCCAAACCTGGGCCTGCTGGAAGGCCTTGAGCCGCCTCTTGAATCGAGATGGAAGAACAAAGTCACAGCCCTTGGCAAGGAAAGCTAGCTCCCCTCCCAGATCTGGGTCCCTCCGCAGAGAACTCTCCTTGATCATCATCCTGGGCAGCTCCTAAGCAGATGTTGACCTTTCCAGAAGGGGCACGGGCACTCTGGAGGAGACCACGTCAAGACCAGCACGTTGCTTTCTTGGGTTTGATTTTTTACAGGCAAAAAATGACAAATGGCTTCAACATATTATGTCTTCTCTCTCTTCACAAGGACAACACCTAGCAATTTTATCTCACTCCTGAAGCCAGAGTTCCCTACTTGAACCAATATTCAAAGTGTCTTTCAGTACCACCAGGATCTTCTGCCTTCTTGTAATACTTTAATTGAGAAACATGATCTACAAGTGAATCTATTTCCCTGCTGGCTACATGACAGACAATCTGTCCTTGGCTTGTAATAGGCCAGGGGTGACATGAGAAAGGAAGCACCCACCACCACTACCAAGAGCTCTAAAATTAGATGCCCTGCAGAAGTGGCTAAATATACCATCTTCCCCAATAGTTCCTACTTGTGTGCTCCAGTGCTGAGACCTGAGGGGCACCTCTGGGTCAGTCAGGCTCAGCTAGAGTTAAACCAGGCTCAGCCAAGGCCCCTGCCTGTGGGATGGCAGTGGTTTGAGGTCCCTGCTGCTGAGGTGATGAAGCAGAGGAGCAGCATTAGTTCCCACTCTCAACTGAAGGCTGTAATTTTCAAAAAACATCATTTTTTCCTTCTTGCTGGAAAAAGCAAATAATCTAGTTCCTTTAATGCCAAGCAAGCACATAAGGATGATCTTGGATAATAAGCTCAGTCATTCCCAAGCAGCTCTTAAGAAAACAGTTTCCTAAAGACATCAAAATGCATCATTCTTGTTATTCACTTCCCTCATAACTCTCATGAGGCAAAGGCAAAGCAATTCTCAGGGGACAATAGTCTACTTTTTCTCTGCACAACTTGGAGCAAGCAGACTTCAAACCCTTGCTCTAACTTTGTCTAGCCTTGTTAGAAGTGTGTTCTCCTTCTCTTATCATGAGAATGGTGCTGAACAAGGGCCTAAATCCAATTCTTCCCACACAAAAGGGTCCCATGGAGTGCTTCCCCTACCTGACTGTAAAATGTGACCTGGTCTGGCAGGTTGCTGTCTAAGTTCAGTAACACAGAAAACCACACAGTTTTGAGCTAGTAGGGCTTGCTCTCATCAAGGTATTGCATTTGAAATGCAAATATTTCAGTGAGCCTCACAACAGAAAGCTTTTATTGGACATGTGCCTCTGATGTCTTTTCCTGGGCTCCTGTAGTTAAGATGAAGACCAAATGAGTACAAAGCTTAACAGAGTGGCACAAAGAGGATGGGGATGAAAAAATAACCTCCAAAAAGAAAAAGGCAGGCAGGAACGTTTGAAGAGGAACTGCCACCAAATAAAGCATACACATTTGGAACAAATTTGGTTTTCCTTACTCTGACCATTTTTTTCTAAACATTAAGACAACACCTAAAGAGTCCATGAAGCTGCACTGTACTGGGAGTGCTGCAGATCTCATGCAGCAGCATGTCAGGAGGTGATTTATTATAAATCATCTGTGGCAAGTGATGAATTACTTCATGTTCTGCTTACAGCCTGCAGAGGAAATGAAGCCCAAGGAACCTCTCTGACCTCCAGCTGCATCCAGACCAGCTACAGAGACCTTTGACAGACGTATGCATTAAAGAGACACACTAGTCTGGCAGCCACTAGCTCCTACTTTAAAAAAATCAGCACAGCCAAATACTTTTCATGCTCAAATTAACGAAACAGAAATGATCTCAGAAGTTTGGGAGGTTTTCACTGATAACCTGAAAAAACACAAGTAATCCAGAGGCAAGGCTCACTGTGTCTGTATTCCAGTGTTTGGGAATAGGTTTCTAGCATGCTACTGCCTATCCTCAAAACACAAAAGGTGGGTATAAATAAAGATATAAATATACAGTACTATGAGAAATCGACAGTAAGAAAATCTTGTTTCAACAGCTTCAATGTCAACTGGACAAAACCTACAGCAGAAAAGTCTGGTCTCAACAGCCAGACCAACTGCACAATCCACAAACCCAGAAATCCCTCCATGCTGTAGGTCACCCAGGTTAAAGGTGAGAGATGCCAGACTGCCTGTTAACTGCCTTTCATTCTGAGATACTTTAGATTCACTTAGACTTGTTTTTATTTCAGTAACTGTTACCAACAGAAAAAAACCCCATAGTTATTCATAATTTGTGTTGAGAAGTAATGAATAATGGATGTCTGAAAGGAGCGCAGATTGTGTGTATAGTTTAAGTGACAGATATTATCAATATCTGATCAAAACAATTTCTAACGCATGTAAGACGAAAGTTGATTTTCCAGAGAGTTTTACATTACATTTTAGGCACATTTTGAGAATATAGAATTATTTCAGAACAAAGTTAAAGTTACTGTGATGTTATAGAAGCCACTTTTTGCAATTAATCACCCCATACAAGATCCTTGAAAATAATATCATTACATTTGCAAAACAAAGAAGGGCATAAAATTATGAAGGGGAAGAATTACAAAGTTGCAAGGTCAACCTTGGCTTTCTATGATTCAGAAACAGTTAATTCCACTCAGAGCCTTCTTAGGGCTCCCTGATTTAAGCACAGAACACAGACATTTTGATACAAAAAAGCAAAGTGTGTGGCCTTCAGATGGTGTTTCAGGGCACAGGGAGTTAAAAACCTTCTGAGAATCCCAGAAACACCCACCCCATCAGTCATCCAGAAGAGGCAGAATTAGAAACTACCTAGAGCCCACCCAGAGGAAATGTGGAAGCAGGGAACAGCCTCTGGATACTTCACTCAAGGCTCTACCACCTGAGATACAGCAGGGTTGTAAAGGTGGTCTCATCAACCCCATAAACTACCCAGATCCACAGTCCCTGGCCAGAAATTGCTGGATTACCCATCTGACATCAGCCTGAGCTATTCCACTTACTAAAGTGGCAGAAAACAAAAATGTTAGTTAGGTTTAACAGCAATACAATAGGAAGTAGAGGCATGGAGGAGAGAGAAATGGGAAGCAGAACTGCTCTTTCTGGCTCACTACAACACAAGTAATCCTTTTGAGGAGATACCCAGCAGTGGAGGGACAAAAACCAAAAGAGTCTCTTTGTATTAAAGCCTGGCCCTGACCTCTGCTCCCAGAATTATTCATGAACTTTATTCAACATGCCCTTAAAATACAACACATGAGCAGAACATGCAGCAGAGCCCTGCACCACTCAGATTTTATTCTGAAAACAGAAGGCCCAGGTTGCTTACAGATTTTTCTAGAGTTCTTTCTAGACAACCACTAGAGTACCACTCCAAGCATTAGCTGCATTTACTTTGTCAAATCAACCAATCTGTACAGGTGGCAGACCAAGGACAGATTACAGTCAAAAACATCCACCACTGACTTCTCCAAGGACTTTGCCTGTGACATTTTATTCAAAGGCAGCAGTCTTTACCTTCCAACACACCCCAACACTCAGCATTTCTGCAGGTGAGCTCAGAGCATCCCAACAGCCCCATCTCCACCTTCTTCATTGCTTACTGGTTCCAGTTTCCTCCAGTTCCCTCAAACTTGCTGGTCAATCCAGTCCTCCTCACTACAGACAAAAACACAGATAATACTAGGGGGTTTACTCATCTCTAAAAGGCAACTGCACCATCCTCACTGAACAACTTTTTTCAAAACCAACATACTAAAAAATCAGCTTAAGACAGGCAGAGAGAACAGGAAATCCCAAAACAAATAGTTAGGAGGTTTAGAGATAAGCAATGGAAAACTGGATCTCAGAATGGGAAATGTTGGACAGTCTAAAAGTATGCAATGCTTCCTGGCCTGCCCAAAAGAAGCGTGATGCCCTTATTATGTGCTCTGCAAAACTGATGGACTTCTTGAGTATTCATTTCCTAGTTTCTAAATATTTGGGTTTTGAAGATGAAAAGGCAAGTAATCCTTTTGTTCTCTGTGGAGGATCATAATTGGGTTTATGATAAAGAGGAAGTCTGTTGCTGATATAAATTAGCACAGATTTAACACAGATAGGCCAGCTGAGCCAGAGAACAGCCTGGTCTGAAGGACTCTCCCTCTCCTTTTTCACTGCTTAGCATTTGAGGGATATTAAATCTGTCACAGCCTTTACAAACAAAAGGTGTGCTGTCATCAGTCTCAGAGCTCTGGGGTTTCTGCATGCGTGCCCAGCTATTTGATAACAGTTTTATGAGCCTTAAGAAAATACAACAAATACTTTGCATAATTGAGGCACACATGCAATACTGAGTGAGAACCCACACACAGCTTCAATTACATCCAGAGTGATCCAGGAATATGGATGTACTCCCTACATGCTACACCTAGCAAGGAATCTACACATCTGTGCCACAAACAACAGCAAACCTCAGGGCAAGTGCAGAGCCTGCAGCCCAGTGCCTTGTGCCCACTGCTGAGGGGACCAGCTGCCTCCACATTCTCTGCCTCCCCAGAACAGCTCTTCTCTCCCAGGGTTTTTGGTTCTGGGCATCTGCACAAGGCAGGAGTCGTGTGACTGCATGGAGGAGCAGAGCTCTGGGAGCTGTGGAGCACATGTCCATAGAAGGCAGGCTGGGAGCAAACTAACACACAGCTAGGTGGGATCAGGGGAGCACAACCTGCCAAGGCACCACACTGAGAAGTCACTTGGCAGCATAAATGCATCCCATTTTCAAGCATTACATAAAATCTGCCACGAAGTCAGTGTCACACTTCATCAAACACATTTTTGTTTGAACTCACAAGTCAGAAAATTTTGTAAAATAATGTACAAGGCAAGATTACAAGGGATTACTTTAGAGATTTTGAAGCTGTTTAATTCAACAGTCTCTGAGGAAAAAGATTCTTTCCCTTGCTGGAAATATCAGAATTCCATTTTCTGTAAGCAAAGTTGCCCAGAGCAACAACAGAAACTCTTGGAGAGCCTGGTCTAAAAGGATCTCAGTGCCATCATGTAGGGTAAGACACAACCCATGCACTCTTTTTCAGAAGTGCATCAAGTTTTGGGCTAAAGTGGCCAGTTCTGAAAACATGCACATTTAGCTCCAACTGGAAGAAGCTGTGAAAGTTCACTTACAACCTGGGGACTCTCTCAGTGCCTATGTGGAAAGGGGATTCTGGAAATTGAAATCTTCTCTACAGTTACTGCCTACGTGGAAGTATGGCAACAAGTTTTCTTGAGATTTGGCAGCTGTTACCAAATGAAAAGCACTGAGTGCTCAACAGACAGCCCTGGCTTCCCTCTGAAGCAGGCTCTCATCAAGACCCTTTTTCCTGGGAAAACCTGCTCCTCATCTGAGATACAAGCAATGCAAACTCCACATGACTCCATGCACTGGGGACAGAGAAAGCAAAACTAAAACCTCTGAGATTCTGTCCTTTTCCCCATGGAGGACTGGTCTCTTTAGGAACCAGTGATGAGGAGGACAAGAAAGACTGCTCAGAGATGGGAAAGGGAGAGGTGGAAGAATCAGTTCTCACTGAACTGCTGAGAGGCAGTCCAATACTTGGTCCCAGAAATAAAGTAATTATTTATTCTTATTAAAGTAATTATTACTACACCCTATTATAAGGGATCCATTTAAACCACAAGCAAACAGTCTACAGGAGCACCTGCAGGAAAGGATCAAGCTCAAAGGTGAAACTCCAGGTCAGGACCTATTTTATTTTCTCATGGGTTTCAGTTTCCTTTTTTTGTTTGTATTTAAATAAAGGCTACATTTCTGCCAGGTTGAACACATTATTCCACACTGCAGCATTCAAAGCACAATGCATCACTTAGATGTAATTCCCCACACCCCCCACATTTTCCCATGTTTGTTTTACTCACTATCCCATCAAAAGTTTTGTTCTCTTACCTTTATTACTTCTGGGGCCTGCTGAATTGAAGCTGGAACAGAGTCTCTGGAGGCAGTCCCAGCATGGCTTTTTTGCCCTGCAAGCAGGGACTGTGAAGGAGTTGCTAAAGTTTCCTGGAGAATTTGCATCACTTCCCTCTCCTTGGACAAACTTCCCTTGCCAGTCTGGAATTCCACCAGCTCCTGGGCAAAGTCCTCAATGCTTCCCAGGATACGCAGTAAAAGGGCTTTGTCATCCTCCTCCATTTTATGACCGTTGGTTTCCATGACTTTTGACAAAGATGAAGGGGGATCAGCAGGTTTACTTTTGGGTTCAAGAGCCAGAGGTGGAGCCTGCCTACCCTGCCTGCCAGACACCTGCAGTGAGGCAGGTTCGCCCTCCTTCCGAGAGGGCTCCCTCAGAGTACTCTGCATTTTCTGTGAGAAGCTCTCCAAGTCCAGCAGCAGTTTGTCTATCTCCTCCTTGTCCACCCTACTGCATGTCTGGGCTCCTTTGGGGGCAGCAGCTTGGGCACCACCCAACACAGGGTCTGACACTGGTTTTAAAGGAGCAGTTTGCTCAGGAGCATCTTCTGCCCTGGCCCGCTCTGCTTTAGCATCAGCAGCAAGGTCTGAACCAGCAGCTCTCTGGTAGCTGCACTCCAGGCTCTGCCAGCCCCCCTTCTGCTCTGTCTTCTTCTCTGTCCCTGCTGTTCTGTCCCCATCAGACTCCTCCTCGATGTACAGCGCCTCGGTGGCAGACGTGCAGTCGCAGGGGCTCGGGGCTGGTGACTGAGGTAGAGCATCTTTCACAGCTCTCACGCCGCTCTCTGGAGGGACAGCGGGCAGGGAGCTGGAGGTGAAGCTCACAGTACCCGTCTGGATGGACTGGGAGGTGCTTGTCACCTCACCCTGACCTGGTTGAACGAGAGGAACTGCACTTGAGGATGGCAGCTGAATGATATCTTCATACCTGGGTGGCTGCTCATCACCAAATACCAGGGGAAAGGGAGTTTGCTGCAATCCATGGAAACAGTTCATCAGCTCAGCCCAGTCACTCGCTTCCCTCTGCCCTGCTGTCCTCAGCTCAAAGGGCAGCTTTTTCAGGTAGGAAGAAAATCTTGTCATCAGATTCATGTATATCCTCTCTGAATTAGCCAGGGGATCATTGCTGCTTCCCCCACCAACGACATCTGCAGACTTCTTCTTGATGCAGTGTTTGATTATGTCCGTGCACTTTTTCAGATCCTCTGAGCACTTGAGCAGGATGTCCAGGCACACCTTAATATCCCCACCAGAAGAACCATCTAGCTTGTGTTTTTCTAAAATCTGGGTAATGAAGTTTTCTTCAGGGAAGGAATGAGGGCAGAAGGGAACCACAGGATTCATGGTGACTTCTGGAGCATCACTGCTCTCCTGCCACTTCTCCACAGGTGAGGGACTCTGCAAAAAGCCACATGGAGGGCAGTTCTCATCATTGTTAAAGTGCCCATAAATCAAGTCAAAATCAAAGGATCGTCTGCTGAAAGAGTCTGACCGAACTTTCCTTCCCTTTCTGTAGGCCACATGACTGGAAGAATTTTTGAGCTTTTCAAAGGAGAATTCCTTTATTTTACCACTGGCAAGGTTTATTGCCTCACCAGTAATGTCTTTTAAACTGCTGGAGGCTTGCACTGAAAAGCCCTTCTTGATTCTAGGATTATTTGGGAGGATTTGGTGATAGTCCTCATTTCCAGCCAAGGCAAGGCCATTTTCAGGAACAGGAATTTTATGGCCCAGGTCGGCATCTTGGACACTGAGCTCTGCGCAGACACTGTGGTGAGCAACTATGCAGGTGAGTCCCTGTCTGAGGAGCTGGCAGGAGCCTGTGCAGTAGTGCACAGTGTGCTGGGAGTGCTGCTCTACCACCACGCTGCTGTAGCAGTTCACTGAAGTCACCATCAGCCTGTAGGTCGCTGCCATAGCACAGACCACGCTGGGAAGTGAGGCTGCAAAACTCACCATGAACTTCACAGGGAAAAGCTCACTTTTCACAGCCACAGCAGACTGGATGAAAACATTCAAATGTCAATTGGAAACATCCAAACTGTGTGAGGAGCTACTGCCTTGGAAAGCCCTAGAGAAGTCTGGAGTGGTTTCAGCAATACAGTTACAACAAGTGCAACTTGCATATGGTTTAACTTAAGGCACCTCGATGCTCATATTCCATGCTCAGCTAAGGTGCAGCACGAGCTGCTCCATTTCCAATGGTCCAGGTAGCTTCTCCAGCAGAGGCCATAAAATCCAGTCAGTTTTAAGGCAGAAGTGACAAGTCAACAATTTCTGTTTGACCCTTTTTCTCTGTTTTTGGGTGGGTCAGTAAAAGGTAGATAATCCAGTAGCATGTGCAGAGAAAAAAGTGCCCAGAGCGTACTTGGGAGATTCCTCTCTCACACTGGTGACACAGGTCCCTGCAATAGAAACAAAAGTGACAGTCATTATGATTGCCATGTATTGTGCAGCCTTGTCTACTTCCAAACATCTGGCACCAGAGAACAACCAGCACACAGGCCTGCACAGAACAGAGTAGGCTGATAGTCTTCTTTCACTCAGATCTACCATATAAGAGCAGTGCTGAGGAGCTGGCCTATATTTATACACGGGCTGTCTGCGTGCTGCCATTTTAACAGCTCTATTTTAGCCACTCATTAATTTTTTTCAGACTTGCTTTGTTTCCTCTCCAGACCGAGCAAAACATTACCTTTAATTCTAATAGAGCAAAACATTTTGATCCTGTTGTGAATTTCTGCCTTTTGTTTTCCAAGGCTCTAAAGATAAGGCAAAGGGCAGTAGAGAAAAGCACTTTCAGGATTTCCAAGCTCTCTGGATTATAAAAAGCTGCAAAAAGCCTGCAGCAAAGTAGCTGAATGCCTCTAAGAATGCACAGTCTTTAGTAAAGGCCACAATGGCTTCCATTAGCCTTTCACCAAGGTCTCTGGGACCATAGCAATGTATTTTAAGGAGGAATAACTGTTGCTCTTACAACCCATAAATAGCAGCATATTTAATACAGTAAGTCCACTGCTGTAGACATTGAGGATAGTAACATTTGTATAAAGGTTAAGCCTATGAAAACTAGGAATTGAGTGTTTTACACTTGGCACAGTCATTTCCAGCTGCATTTCCTATCATCATGGTCAGAACTGCACCAGAAAAAACCTCAAAAGCTGTTTAACTTTGTTATGAAAAAAAGCAAATCTCAGATTTAAGGGTCTTGAATTTTAGACATTGCCTCATCTTTCTTTAATACATGAACAATCAAATGAAAACACCCCAGTGAAATTCTAAGCACCCTCTATTCCTGTACAAACAGAAATCTACCTAATAAAACATTATTATATCACACAGCTAAGTCACTCCACAGCACGGGTTTATTTTGGTTTCTTCAAAGGCAAATATCCAGCACTGCAGAAGGCCAGGCCTGCACCTGATGAAAGCACTGCCCTCCCCACAGTTCCATCCCATAACTTAGCTCAAAACCTGGACAAACACAGCCCACAAAGGCAAGTCCCCTAAGAATCTGGTGCTGTTGTAATTACCCACTGGGGAGAGCACAAGTCTAAATGTTCACATTTTATATATTTTAAAGCCTTAATTTAAAATTGAGAAGCACTGATTCAAGAGTGTTCAATGGAATTTGTGATGAGCCACATCTGCTCACTGCAGATATGTGGAGCAGGCACAGGTAAAGAACCCTTCCCACTTTGTTCTTTGGATTATATAAGGCATTGAAAAGAGTGCATTCAGGACAAAGAGCTAACTGCCATGCTGGGCTCTGTAACAGGCTGCCACCTGCCCATCCCAGCTGCGGGCCAAGCAGCTCCTCAGCTCCTCCTGTCCTGGCCTGCCCCCCTCCACACCCACTGGCACTGCCCCAAAGCCCCTCTGGCGTGGGAGGGCACTCCCGAGGGATGAGCAGAGGTATGAGGTGTGCCCCTTCCCGAGGGAACAGCAGTGGTGCCAGCTGTGCCCCTTCCCCTGGGATGAGCCCTGGTACAAGGTGTGCCCCATGCCCAGGGACAAGCACAGGTACCAGGTGTGCCCCAGCCAGTGCAGTGAGTCAAGGTCCCAGTGGAGGAAGGGCATGCACAAACCCTTTTCACACCCTGAGGTGCTCACACCATCACTCACAAGACACCCTTTACACTCTCCACTCACTGCTCTCAGGCTTCACTGCCACGTGTGCTAAACCCTCTGCTGAATCAGGGCCACAGTTTAACAAGGGCTGTTGGCTCCCCAATGCCTTCATGGGCAGGAAACTCCTGCTAGGCCTCCACAAAGTCCACTGATCCACGGACTCCCTTCAACACATCAGGGTAAGAGGCCTGCTGCTTTTCCTTTTCTGAGCCTCCATCAACTTCAAACAAGCCTTCTGGCATTTCCTTAAATGACTGCTATATAATATTTAGAGAAATGAGAGGCCTTCAGGTCAGCAAGTTTGATGATTAATATTGCTTCTCAAAAAGCATAGGACATCCCGAGGGCTCCTTCCTCCCTCTGTGTCATACACAGCAAGGACAGACTGATCTTCTTTTAGCAGCAAAGAACAGTTTGGGTTTATACCTAATTTGGGCAATAATTACATCTTGATTAAGTTATTTCTTAATTAGAGTAATAATGTATTACTCACTGTCTCCTCCTCTGTCACTCCAAGGGTAGTTTCCTCCCTCCACAACACTGACTAAGCTGGTTTCTCTAATTCTTTAAGCCACCTTCAAGCAATGAAGTTTTTGTGTCTGTAAGGTTATTCCTTCAAGCAAAAGGTCTCCTTCCTAAATGGACTCTTTCTTTTTGTTGAACCTTGTATGGCCAGCTATGCCCAATAACAACTTTAGGTGTTTATGCAATGATTGCTGCAGTCTCTAATTCCTTTCCAGTTTGCCTGTGTTCCTCTGGTACCATCACAAACCAACACAATGCAAACACAAATTTGCCCAGGCCAACACAAGGATTGCTGCCTCCTGCCTCTGCTGTCAGCACCTTTTACTGCTGCATCAGAGTAGGAAGTAATCAAACAATCAATGCAAAACCCCAATATCCTCTTTCCTACCAAACCAACTAATGTCTTTTCAGTAATTATTTACTAATTGCTTTATTATCACTGTCTGCAGAAACACGCTCAGGTTATTCAAGGGCTGGGGCAGCACAAATCCTTACAGATGCAGGATAGAAATGTCTCTTCTTTCCCACTGCCTTGCCCAAGGTAGGACATGCTCAGCTTGCAGCTTTATTTGAATGTGATCCGTTGAACATGATCCAGCATGCAAACCTAGTCAGGACAAAGCCTGAGAGAGGAGTATCCCTGTTTGCAGATCTGGGAACACAGCCTCAAGCTGAGCTTCAGTTGCGACTCTTGGTGGGTGACTAAAATCCACTATTTATAAGTAGAATGAAAAGACCAAATGCATCAAGAAGCTTTCCTACTTGGCTCTTTCCAGGCTGCAACTTCATTCCAGTTTGACTCTAGAGCAGCCCCCAGTTCAGAACCATTGCAGAAAGATTCTGTAATCAGGACTGCTGCCACGAAACCAGCCCAGCCCCGGGGATACAGGACTGGCTCCACAACACAAACTGTGAATGAATAGTGCTTCTTGTGTGACTGCAGAATAATGCTTTATGTCTATCCTATCTCTGCAAGATGACATGAATTACTTTCCAAAGGAAAAAATTATTGCAGATACTAATTATATAAAAGGTTATTCCACAAGACACACAAGAAATTCTATTCATGCAAAGATTATGCAGAAGTTAAAGAATTCAACAATGACAATCTGTTCAGATTGGGACTGTCAGCCAGCACTTGCAAACCAAAGTCTAGAAAGCTACAGGACAGGGCTCCAATACCTCTGAAAGTCTCTAACTCACCAAAACCCTTCTTGAACCCTTATCTGCAGCACTAGCAAGCGGAGCTAGAAGCCACCGTAACACAGCATTGATTAAGCCAGCCTTCCTGCACCAGGACATGGCCTGAGCATCACTGTGGAACTGCTTGTTTCTAGTGGAAGGTGTGGTAGGACCAACCCTCCAGTTTGGTACTCTTGCAAAAGAAAACAAAGACTGAACAACCTGTTTGTCATTTGGACAGTCACCAGTATAGCTTCAGGTGTATCACCATGCCTGTGTAATCACATGTCAGGTCTTATCCCCTTAGAAGAGCCTGTGGTACCAAAAAGCAACATTTAACTGTATCTTCTTATTTAGAAATGATTGGGTTTTGTTCAGAATTTACTGAGCAAAGAAGATATGGGAGCAAGCTATATGGATTATAGACGAAAAAAGCAGGCAAACAACAAAGTAATGTTTCTTTCCAAGAAATTTTTGTAACAAATCCAGTTCTGCTGAATTAAGTAGAAATTTTGCAACCAGACAATAAATTATTTTGGATCACAAAGGAACTGATTAACAACTCGCCATCACTTGCACAACTTTTTGTTTCTCAAAAAGGAACAGGAGATTAAAATTAGTAACTTTTCTTTCCATACTGAAGAAGTTCGGAAGAAAAAAAATCTGAGTTGTTTCTTTGTCCTGTATTTCTTATATATTTACAGCTTATAATATTTTGATGTGCTTAATGGCAACAGAACTATTTTGTATGTAGGACTTAGGTGGGAAGTGCAGCTTTTCAGTCCTCAGGACCAGCAGAAATTTGATGCACGTGCACACATTTCAGGGACAGTAGAAGAAACCACTCACAATTGCACCTGTACAGTTTGGGGATTACAGGGGCTTACACCACTGACACTGGCCCTGCAGAACCTCTAGAATCTTTATTTCTAAAAGGTGTTAGCTACAAGCTATTTCATGTTTTAGAAACTGCAACAAACTGTGATCCCAAACTTGCCTCATAAGCCTGGTTAGAGGACCTGACCTACTCAAAGTAAGCATTTCTATTTGAACCAGAGGACACTTCCTCATATTCTCAAGTGCTTCAGTATTTAATTACACACATTGCAGAAAAAGGGTCATCATTTCCCATTGAAGTATGTTCAACATCAGGTTCCACAAACAGTTATCCCACTTATGCTAAATTAAAAGAGCTTTCAGGAAGACAATTTCCTCACCTACAAGTACTAACACAGTATAATCAAATCACCTCTTAGCATTTTCCAAGAGTGCCAGAGAGTCTGAGAGATATCTTCAGTCGTTGCTGTAAATCTTTGTCTGAGTTCTGTTTGTAACTTGCTATTGTTCTTACAAACCATGGCAGAGGTGGGATTCATCTCACCTACACAGCCATGAAGTGCTTGGTGCTGTCTGTAGGCAATGCAGATAGGGAGGCACCTCAAAAACAAAGATCACCCCAATGAGTTTAACAATCTAGTTTTGAGATGATGAGTTACATTAGATGAATCCTATCCTTCAGGATTACACAAGAACACAGGAAAAAACCATTTCTGTCTCCAACAGTGGTTAAATGCCAATGCTGAAGGGGCAGTATTAGAAAGACATACTGTATTTCTTAGGAGTATTCTCCTGGCCTCCAACTGTTCCCAGTTCATAAGAACTGTGAAGCTGGATGTGGTTTGTGTGTACTTACTAACCTTTGGAGGATTTCTCTCCTATTTCTCTCTTGAGCACCCCTGGACTCAGCAGAAATTTTTTACATCCTGAGCATCTTTGACAAGACATTCCATCATCCACCACCCCTTTCCACCCTGTCACTCACCAGCTTCAGTATGCCAAGATCTTGTACTGATACACTGCACAAACACTACATCTCCATGCACACTGTCCACAGCATTCCCAAATTTACAGAATTCCATATCATCCCTCTGCCTTCTCTTTCCCTTCTCTTAGCTTAGTCAGTTCTCCTAGTACAGAAGCCACTTTGCACCTCTAAGCATTCCCACAGCCCCTCTCATAAGCTTTTCTGGCTCAGTCACACACTTTAAGACACAGGAACCCAAAGTGGACAGAGCATTCAGGAAAGATGAGAACCACAGGCAGAAATTAATTTTTGAGCTGCCTTTCAAAAATCAGTATTATCCCTATATAGTGTTTTCTCCTTTCCAGCCTCACTGCATTCAGATAATGTATCTCAAGTGTCTGCTCTCATAACCACCTGGATTAGCTCACTCTGTCCTTCTTCCTACTTGTCTTCCAAGAGGAAATAAAGATACTATTGTCCTTTGTAAAATGCTCAGATATCTATTGAGAAAAGACTCTATTCAAGAAGAAGGTATTCACTTTTAGAGATCAATATTTTCATGTAGCCTCAGAAAAAAGGTTCAGAGATGGGCAGTAATAATGACCCAGAGGTCTTGAACAGCTATTCTGTGAGGAAGGATGGAGCAGGACCAGGCACTTCAGGTCAGAAGAGAGGTGACTTCAGAGAAATATAAATCTCCAAAGCCATGAATGGCATGGAAAGGGCAGATAGGGTCTGACTGCTCACCTACTCCTCAGCACAAGAACTAGGTGGTCAGTGCCCCAAGAAGCAGGGTAAAACAAGCACACACATGCAGCAAACCTAGGAAAAGTCTCCTCAAAGGATGTCAGGGACCCAGAAAGGTTGTGGGGAGTCAAGGGGCGATGTTTTTATACCTCCTCTGTCAAAAGCCACCACCTTTTCCATGGGTGTCACTTGACACCCTTTAATTCTTGCTATGCTGGAGTGGCAAAATAAACAGGGATATTCCCATAGCTGCAGATTTCTATCCTAATCCTTCCTACTTCCAAACATGTATTTTCCAAGCTAAGTTCCAGTTTACTTAGTTACTCTTTTTACAAAAGGCCTTCAGCCATGTGTTTTTCTGTAATATTAACTACAACTCTTTGGAGAGGGGAGAATGTCTACCCCTAACTTTGGGAGGGTATATTATTCATTACACAAAAACACTATGGATTTACACCATGGCATGCTGGTTTACTCCCTCTTCCTACAGAAGCCATTTCTATTTGCCTTTTTTTGTTTTTGACTGCTGTTGAGTGAGTTTCACAGAGCCTTATCTGCATCACTTAAAAGATCTCTTTCTTGAATGGCACAGATTCTCATGAGCTCATCACTGCACAGGCACAGGGAGTTGTTTATCCCTTGTGCACATTAGTTTATATCTGCTGGTATCAAGTACCTACAACCAAGTACTGTGAGAACCTTCAGCAACCGCAGCCAGCTTTTGTTTCTGCTACCCTCCTTCTGTGATTTTCAGCATATACTGTCACTTTGTTACTCAGCCTCTCTTCCAGGCCATTTATAACTTGGTTCAACAACACAAGCCTTAACATGGATCCTCTCAGGAATGAGGGGTGATCACTCTTCCCTAGAAAAGCTGAGAGTCCTTCCTAGGCTTTAACCAGGTATTAATGACTGAGAAAGCCACACTGCTGCTCCATGGCTGCTCATTTCCTTTAAGGAGCATTAACAAAGTCCTTTGTTAATCTCTCTCTGAAAACCCAGACACAGCAGAATATCTGCTTGTTTGTCTCTCATGCCTTCTTGTCCAAGAGCTCCAGTCCATCAAACTTTACCAGCTGTAGCTGGACTCCAGCATTCCTGCAGTGACCCATGGAGGTCACTGCAATGGGAACACTTACCAAAGCAGGCTTCCAAGCGGACATGACCTTGAGCCTCACTGTCCTGCCTCACTGTGGCAGGACCATTAACACTGCTCTGCAGTCACTGTGCATTCAGAGAAGTCAGTTTTTACATTGAGAAATCTGTTTTGCAAGATTTACCCTAAAGAAAAATAATCCCCCAACACTAACTTAAATACAACCTCTCCACATTTGCAGCAGCAACATAAGGCAAGCCCACCACTCAAAAAGATCTGGGCTAGTATCAATAATAATCATATTCACTGATTTTTAAAAATAAACCTGGCCATAGACCATAATCTATTGTTTTAAAATACTGACTTGCAGTTAGTGCATGCAGTATTACTCAGTGTAACTCCTTCAGGTTAAGTGACAGGGTTATCTAATACTCCAGGGCCTGTATTCCCTTCACAAACACCAGCACAGAGTCCCTGAACACGAGCATACCAGAAACTGCTGGGGAGCACCAGTGCACAGGCCGTGCAAAGCTTGTCACTGGGGGTGTCAGCTGGGAAGGAGAGGAGCTAACAGTACCAGGAAAGATATCACCCTTTTCAGCTTTTCTGAAATACCTTCCTTCAACTTTCCATTTGTACAGTCTTGGAACTAAAACTGACCAGACAGGAATTTGTGCCCCATGAGACTGGTTTCCAGTTAGATGAGACAGCAAGAGAGTAAAAGCTCACACGATTTTTCCACGTAACGCCAGCCTGTTACACAGAAATACTTTGCCAACTAATTATTGTTCCAGCCTCATGTTCCTGTAGACCCACCAATCTTGCTCACTTAGCAAGACCCAAATACATTCATAAACATGCTGAAGTTTAGCAAGGCACAAGAAAAAGAAAAATTAATGCCTGAGCTCTGACACACTGACAGAAAATAAGGTGACGAACCAGTAAAACACTGGAGGTGAACAAGCTTCAAAAGCACATAATTAGCAAGGCTCAGGGCAGAGGTCAGAAAGCCTGCTTGATTAAGTAATGTGTCTCCTGGCTGCTTATAACCGTATATGGAAAGAGATAATTTCATATTAGCAAGATAAATTTATTGTCCCTGGAATGTTAATTCTGTATTAAGAGTATCCATTCACTTTACACAAATTAAAGTGATTTTATATAAGTGTTAAAATAACAAAGTAAGATTTGTGTCCAAGACAGCATTCCCTTGGTCATTAACTTCTGCTGACACTGAGGTTACAATTTACAGATTCCCTGAAACTATTTTTGGAAACTTACTTGGAAGTTAAATTTCTCCTGTAGCAGAGTAGCCATATGCTAGTGGTCTACAAAATAAATATACTTTTAATTTAATAACAACTAAAACAAAACAATTGTTTTCATTTATTGCCCATCTAGTCAGAGCTCATGCATTTCTCATTGCCTGACATACTCAACTTCTTCAGGTCTTACATGTATCACATTGGAGTCACTTAAACCCTCCGGCATTCAAAACTTTGGGTAAAATTCTCTTTGTTTAAGGTGATAGCCCATTTCTCCAGGGCAGCCTCAGCTCCCAGCCCATATCTGGCCCCAGCTGCAGTACTGCTAGAGCTATTCCATGGGTCAGCAACAAGCACAGTGACACAGAAAAGCTCCAACTCTGCATTCCCACCCTCTCCTCTGAGGCACAGTCCCAGGAGCTGTCATTCCCACCAGCCATACCTTCCACAAGCCCATTCCTGCCAGCCTCCATCCCACACTGGGAACAGCAGCAGCTGTCGAAATGCAACAAATTACACCAAAAGGTGCAGCATGTCCTGGCATTCAACAAGTCTGGCACTGCTACAGATTTTTGTGCCTTCGATAAGCCAGCCCAGAGGCACAGAGCAGCGTGCTCAAAGCAAGGCACAGTTTAAGGGAGCATAACTTTTCTGTCCCCCATCCTCATCTAAGGAAAACTAAAGGTGTTTTAGCCTAACATCCCAGTAAAATTGAGGAAATAATTTCTCCTGTGTCTTTATTAAGCCAGGGAGATTTACAAAACAACAATGAAGCAGAGAATTTCCATTAACTTCTCTCTTTTCCCTGTGTATTTAAATAGAAGCAAATTAAAAAGAGAAGCAATACACACAGAAAAAAATACCCAAAAAAAAACCCAAAACCAGAAAACCAGATAAATTCAAAGATTACATCACTTTAAGTGGACAGCCATGTTCACATGTGTGAAGCTGCACATTCATTAAAGTGAAGTCATTTTTAACTAGCTCGTGTTTACACGTATGACCTCGGGTATTGCCTCCTGCACCCTACCCATGCACTACTCTGCAGTCAGAATTACTCATTGCTTCATCAGCAGAGTATTTGCATGCTAATCAAACACTGATTAATTGTTAACATGGTTAATTACCAACACATTTTTCAATAATATTTTCCAATATTGCCCTCATTTTACTCTGCAAAGAGAATACATCTGTTTCTGGTGCTCAAGCCCTGATTTTCCAAAGTATGTGACATTAGGGAGTGTTTCATGTGGCCAAAGCTAAGCACCTGCTTAGTCACAACTGCCTTGGCAGTCCTAGCTCAGAAATTCCACAAACTAGACCCAGGGACATAAGCAGCAGAGGAAATACAACAGTGAATTCTGCTGGATGTTGTCCCATAACACACATGAAAACAGTTCTTTATGACAGCATTCAACTAGGTTAATTATGGATGAGAAAATTCCTCTCCTCCCGTAGTTCTACTTTGCTGTCCCGTTTCTGACAGAATTGAAGCACAGGATCTAAGCTCTAACCGAACCTTCAGAAAAGTTCAATGTAACAGGAGAAAGCCTGGTCTTACAGGGAAGAAGAACATGCAGACATTTAAGTCAAATCAGTACTGGAAAACATTTACACAACGAAGGCAAAGCAAGCTCTGTCCTGTACCAGGACATGCCAAGTTCAGAGTTACTTCAAGTCAGGTTTTCTGTGTAATTCAAGGGAAGAGAAGTTCTCTATGAAGAACGGTCCTTACTAAAAACAAAAAAACCACCAGCCAACACTCACCCCACCCATGGAAAAAAGGGAAAACAAATTCCACCATGCAGCATCATATTTATACCTCCAGGGCTACCAGCAATGAGTGTCAGACCGCAGGGCTCCACCACAGAGCTTTCTGAACTGCCTGAGCCACATTATTCATCACCTGCTCCACAGGTTGCAGCTGAAGGAAATGAAATAGATGCTTTACCAGAAAATCTCTGCAGTGTTTGGCAGTCACACATCAGTCAGCTGTAATTTGAGGAGCTCTGCCCACAGCTACCTTTAACATTACACCTCTGTGTAAATTACAACTACAAAATAATATGATGCGACAGTGGTTGCAAAGGTCTGGGTAATGGAAATGGGCCATGTGCCACCAGGGAACTTCGACTTTTGTCCTTCATTTTCAGGCAAATATAAATCAGTTGCAACTGATACACAGCGTTACCCTTTCCAGATACATAAATACTAGGAAAAAACCCAAACAACCCACCACTGTCTCATGCTTCAGTTTCTCAGAATCCAGCAGACATTAAACACATAATTTTACGTAACAAAGTCGAACAGTACTGACAATCTCCTCAAAGTTCTCACTAAAATAACCTCCCCCTACACAACCTGAGAGAGCAGACCTACCAAGCTTGAGAGATTGACAAGAAAAAAATCAAGAGAGAAGGTGACTTAAAGAAATGGTTATTCAATTTTTGGAAGAGTTATTTCCGAAGCAGGCATCACGTCATGTGAGCTAAAACCATGAGACCACCACCAAGAAAAAAGTGCCCTGCCTTGCAGGCAGCACTTCAACAGCAAACAGCCTGGGGGACTACCTGCCTCTGGAATCCTTCCTCAGCCTACATTTCTGCAAAGGTGGGAGCATAGAGCAGCAGCTCCCAGGGTTTCCTTCTTCAGCAGGAAAAAGAGTTAATATAATTAGTCCCAGGCTTAAAAATATTTACATTACTTGAGACCAACGCAGTCTGATGACCAGCAGAGAGAATTACTCCGGCAGGAACACCTCCTTCATAAATCATTCCACTCGTTATTCAAACTCAGTTTCACAAGTTTATGCTCAACTTAATCTCGAATTCATCAGCCCGTGAACCAAGGGGTCTGGTAGCCAAAGCCGCTCCCTTTCTCGCTCATGAAGAAATACATCGGGGGAAAAAAAACAATGAATCCTGCTTTCACGACCACGTATTCATTCACAGCTGAAGTGAAGATAATGGAAGGTCCAGCTACCCAGGGTAGTGGGGCAAGTGGCCACAGAGAAAGAACAGCCTGAGAACCCCTCACCGGAGTTAACCTCCGGCTCTCAACAGCCAACACCTCCGGGCCAGCCCGGGCTGGGGACACGCTGTGCTCAGAGCCTGCTACGCCTAAGCCCCTGGGGACAACTCTCCGGGGACAGCCCACAGCCCCGACCCGCGACACCACGGAGCTTCAACGCGTGCGGGGCGAGCATCGCCTCCCGCGTATGCCCGGCACTGCCGGCCCCCACTGCCCTCAGCACACCCCGCCAGACCCTCCAGGACCGAGCCCACACCGGGACCCCCGCGCCGGCTCCTCATCCACAGACACAGCCCCGGCCGNGCGGGCCGGGGGGGCGGGGGGCGGGTCCCGCCTCAGAGAGCCCCCGGGCCGCCTCACGGCCCGTCCGCGCCTCAGCCCCGCCTGCGGCTCTCCAATCATCGCGGACGGCGGGTTTTGTTTTTCCTGCAGGAACGACACCAACGCCCTTACAGAATCACGGAATCGTCAAGGCTGGAAGAGACCTTCAAGATCATCCAGTCCGACAATGCAGCCAGCACTGCCACTGTAACCCCTAAACCACATCAGCCAGCGCCAGAACCAGACGCCTCTTGTACACCTCCACGGACCATGACTCCATCGCCTACCTGGCAACCTATTCCATTGCCTGGCCGCTCAAAGAGTCAAAAATTTTTTCTAATAGCTAATCTGAACCTCCCCTGTCTTGCCTTAGGGCCATTTCCTCCTGTCTCACTGCAGGCACGGCAGAGATCGGCCCCACCTCACTACAGCCTCCTGTCAGGGAGCTGTGCAGAGTGATGAGGTCCCCCCTGAGCCTTCTCAAAGCTAAACAAACCCAGCTCCCTCAGGTGTTCCTCATAGGGTATATTTTCTAGACCCTTCCCGAGCCGTTTTGCCCTTCTCTGGATATGCTACAGCCCCTCAGTATCCTTTTAGAGGTGAAGGGCCCAGAACTGAATGCAGTGCAGCCTCACCAATGCCGAGTACAGGGGACGAATGACTTCCCTGGTCCGACTGGCTACAATGCTCTTGATACAGGGCAGGATGCCACCAGCCTTCTTGGCCACACTGCTGCCTCATACCCAGCTGCTGCCAACCAGCCCCCAAGAGTCTCTCCCTGCTGAGCAGCTCTCAAGCCACCCCTGCCCCAGGCTGCAGCTGCAGGAGATTGCTGTGATGATCCCAAGTGCAGGACGTGGCACTTGACCTTACTGAACCTCACACTGCTGTCCTCAGCCCTTTGATCGAGTCTGTCCAGGTCTCTCTGCAGAGCCTTCCTGCCCTTCAGCAACACTCTCAACCAGCCTGGTGTCATCTGCAAATTTACTGAGGGTTGCTTCATCTCTTCCTCCAGACAGCTTCCAGCCCTCATTGGCTGGAGGCCATCAGTAGTGTCCTCTGGCAAAAGGTACAAGTTAAGAGGGAAAGAGCCCTGTTGGTGCAGCTGGAACAGGGAGGCAGCTGCAGTGCCTCAGCCAGGAACAGGCCCTGCATTGGCAGCTGTGTTGCTGCACTGCAGATCATGCTGCAATCATCAGACACGATCTAGGGGAGGAGATGCCCAAAGACACCTGGACACAGTTGCAGGTAAGCCATGAGACATTCAGGCCAGCCTCGTGGGGCCTTTTGCTAAGGCAGCCTTAGTCTTCTCTGGTTGCAGCAGCCCCTCCCTTCAGTTGCACACACACACCAACCTGCCACCTCACATGCTCTCACAGCTTACAGCAGCAGCTCAAAATCCCAGCTGGAACACATCAGATTAGTCTTCTGCACTCCAGTGTATCTCCCTCTCCTTCACAAACACTGTCTCCCAGCACTTCTCCTTGTACCTCCCTTCTCAGCCATGCTGTCCCTCCCCAAAAGTCAGACAGATGCCTCCCTTTTGCTGTTCCTCTTCATTTTAGTAATATGTAAATCATGCTAGAAACCTGTTAGTATACTCTAAAAACACTAGGAAGCACTTGACAGAAAAGTCTTCAAAAGCTCTTCTCATTCCATTCTCAGAGATGAGGGAAGCAACTCTTGTCATCCACAGCCCCTTCAGATGCCTTTTATTCTTCATTTCACTGCAAAGGAAAACTACTTTCATGGTACTAAACTACCACAGTCAGCTCAGGAAGATTTACTCTATAAGTGCAGGCAGGCAAGATCCAAAAGGGCAACCCAAGCAATGTACTGACCTGAGCTTGCTTGTTGGGACTTTTCCCTCCTCAGCCTCACAGTTCCCTGGCCATTCATGCAGGACAGGATGTGCACTCAGTCCTCTGCTGCAGGACTGGACATTCAGGCATGAGACACATGCACAGGCAACTGGGGCAAGAAACTATGACTGCAAAACCCAATCCAAGGCCAAACATGGGTCATTCATATGCCGGAAGAGAACTGTGCTTTAGTCACAAGGGTTTTCAGCCTTGAAGGACTGAACAAAATTACAATAACATAGTTAAGCATTAACTTGCTGCCACTTACCCTGTAAACAGCAGCATGGCCGATTCCCTTTGTGCTCTGGAAAGGTCAGAGCAGTTTGGCTCAGCGAACACTGAGTTTAATTACGGATATTGAGATGCATCAGGAGTAGTGTACAAGTACTAAAATACCATGACATAAAAGAAGCCAAATTTTATAGACTCTATTGTGCACCAGTTCACTTGGGATAAGGGGCACATAGAGTATAAGAAATGAGCCCGAGCCAACCAACTCAGGAAATACAATTACAGTACCAGCTTACCTTGCCTGTCTGGGGATGGATTTGGGTAGGCAGGAGTCCCAGGAAGCCCCTCGAGATGGTGTACCCTGGGTAAGGTGGTATCTTCCAGAGAGTCATGGACCTTTCCTGTCTCTCACCCCCTTCCTTTCAGGAAGTCTGAGAGATGGCAAATGCAAGAGGTTGTTGTTCTCCCCCAGAGAGTTGGAAAGCTTTCCCAGGAGAGGTGCTGGACCAATGAGTTCTTGCACTACTCCAGGTAGGTCTAAGCAAAGATAGTGAAAGAGCCAAGTGCACCCGAAGTGTGCTTTCCCCTTGGAGACTTGTGGGATTTGGAAGCCAGAGGAATTTTCCCCTTCAGCTGGGCTTGGACAAGCCCCAAAGTACACAGAGTAATGCAACACTGTGAAATTATGAAATGTAGGAGACAACACTCATATTTTCTTAGTATCAAAAGAGAGACCATTATGTAATGCTTCTACCATGAGGGAACAGGAATGTCTACTTGGTTCCATGATTACAGAGGAAGCAGTAGCTAGTTAATGCTTAACTATGTCTTTGCAATTTGGGTCAATCCCAAGACTTAAAAAACCTCCAAACCAGTCTTGAAGTGGAAAGTCTGGAGTGGTTTTACTACGTGACAATATAAGGCCACCCTATAATCCAATCCACTGCCCTTCCAAAGCAGGAAATCAGTGTTCTCCCAAGAGGAGTCTGTCAGTTCCGAGGAAAAGGGGAGATACCCAATTTCTCACCCCGCCTCATAGGCGCTTGCCCGGCTGATGTCAGTGACTCTTCCTGTCCCTGTGTGCTACAAAGTTACAGAAGCCAGGGCTTTGGCTATGCTAAAACCACGCCTGCTTGGGGCCGAACTGGCCCGACTCGGTATTTTATCAGCCCAAACTCCAGGCGGAAGCGTGCACACCACTGCTCGTGCTGCTCCACCACCGCTTTGTGGTCTGTGAGGGATAAGTACAGCTTGTGCTGCTCCCCACTGGGCTGGCCGAGGAGGTGCTGCAGTGCTCGGCGGGTGCTGTGGTGCAGCCGGACAGCCCTCCTTGTGCAGCCTTCCCTGTGCAGCCCGGGTACCCCCGCAGGGGCTCCTGCCCCGCTGTACAACCCCGTCCTGTGCGTGTGACGAGCCTTCCTGGCCAGCTACAGGCCGTGGTGCTCATCGCTGTGCCAGTGTTACTGCCCAGAGTGAAGGTCCCACTGGCCAGCTACAGAATCACGGAGTCAGTCACTAAGGTTGGAAAAGACCTCCTGAGATCATCGAGCTCACCCTGTGGCCGATCCCCGCCTTGACAAGCAGACCAGGGCACTGAGTGCCACTTTCAGTCTTTCCGTAAACACCTCCAGGGATGGGGACTTCACCGCCTCCCTGGGCAGCCCGTTTTCCAGTGTCTAACCACCGTTTGCATGAATGAATTCCTCCTGATGTTCGACCTAAACCTCTCCTGCTGCAGCTTGAGGCCATGTTCTGTTCTGTTCCCTGGGAGCAGAGCCCGACCTCCCCCTGGCTGCACCCTCCTGCCAACAGGGAGTTGTGGGGAGCAGGAAGGTCCCCCCTGAGCCTTCTTTTCTCCATGCTGAGCCGCCCCAGCTCCTCCTCTCAGACTGGAGACCCTTTCCCAGCTCCGCTCCCTGCTCTGAACTCGCTCCAGAACACCTCCAGGGACAGTGACTCCACGGGCAGCCCATTCCAGTGCCTGGCCACCCTTTCTGTGAAGAACGGGCAGGGCTGGAAGGGATCATCGGATATCACCGGGTCCGACCTCCCTGCTCGGGTGTGGCGGGAGGGGACCACCGGCGGTCAGCGGGCCGGGTCCCGCAGCGCCGGGCTCTCGGCAGCCCGTGAGGAGCGGTGATGAAGAGACCACCTCAGCTCCGCCCGCCCCCGGCCCATTGTATCCTCCACACGGCGCATGCGCGGAGGTGACGCAAGGCGCGCGCGGCGGTGAGGCAAAAGGCGCGCGCCGCGCCCGCTCCTTGGTGCGGTTGGCGATGAAGGTGGCGGTGGCCGGGTGCTGCCATGGCGCCCTGGACAAGATGTACGAGACGCTGGAGCTGCTGCAGCGGCGCCACAACGTGCGGCCCGACCTGCTGCTCTGCTGCGGGGACTTCCAAGCCGTGCGCAACGAGGCGGACCTGCGGTGCATGGCCGTGCCGGCCAAATACCGGCACATGCAGACCTTCTACCGGTGAGCGCCGCCTGCCCGGCCCCGGCCCCCGACCCGACCCACGCGGGCTTGGCCGGGTCCAGCAGCTGCCGTGTCTCCGCAGGTACTACTCGGGCGAGAAGAAAGCACCGGTGCTCACCGTGTTCATCGGCGGCAACCACGAGGCTTCCAACCACCTGCAGGAGCTGCCCTACGGCGGGTGGGTCGCGCCCAACATCTACTACTTGGGTAAGGTCCCTCCGCTCCAGTCCCGGTCCCCGGCGGTTTCCCCCACAGCCCCTGCCCGGCCCCTCCGTGACCGCCCTCCCGTGTCCCGCAGGTTACGCGGGCGTGGTGCGGTTCCGCGGCGTGAGGATCGGCGGCATCTCGGGCATCTTCAAGTCTCACGACTACCGGAAAGGTACCGGGGCAGCGGGGAGGGGAGGGGAGAGCCGGGGCCGCGTTGTGGTGTGAAGGTCTGCCTGTGCTCAGCCCCAAAACGTCTCTTAATCTGGAAACCACCCTTGGTTCAATACACGGATTTTTCTGGAGTTGGTAGATGAGTCTGTAGCTGCCCTGTGGCCACAGCAGGAAACAAGGCATCTTTGGATCGTTGTTGGAACAGCGTTGGTTTTTCCGTGGCAGTGTTGATTTTTCCTTTCAGCGTGCAGTGCAACACTGTTTGATTTTCCTTGGGTGAAATAGTCAGTTTATAACTGTGACACTATATGAGTGCATTGTCCTGCCCTGAGGTTTAGGGCCAGTACATCTGGTTCCTCCTGGTTATGTGGGTAGATATTCAAGAGTTCTTCCTGGGAAGGGTGTCACAGATGATACCCCATGTCAGTGAGTAGAACACAGTTTATTCTTTCTGATCTCACAACTTAAAAGAGTGTTCTTTGTGGTTACTGTACTGTGCTGTCTTACTAACAAACAGCTTCAGAGAAGCTTTGCAGGTGGCTCTCAAGCTGCAAAGTACTGAACCAGTTTTCTAGAACACTTGGTTCTGTCTGATACTTACCAACACCAATTCAATTTGCTGTCATCAAGGGGGCACTTTATATGCTTGAATATTGCATGAGGGAGATGAGATGAGACTCTTTAGGCAATAACTAAAAGAGCAATTTTTCTGTAATTCTGTAGAGTATGTAGGAGCTATGCTAGGCATTCATGTGTTTTGTCCCAAGGCAAAGTTGGCAACTCATCCCTTATGTCAGGGTACATGTTGGTGCTTCTGGAGCCTGTGTTGCCTGTGGACTGTGACTGGGATGTTTAGGTTGCTGCTGAACCTGTTAAGCTGTAGTTTCATGGTGGGTGGTAGCACTCTGAACAATCATGAAAAATCACAGCCTTGAATTTGGGGTTACTCTAGGTGCCTGTGTGACCCCATAAAGCTGCTGTGTAGGAGGGAACTAGTGATTCAACCAACTATTCTTGTTTCCAACATTTCAGGCCACTTTGAGTGCCCACCATACAACCAGCAGACCATCAGAAGTGCTTACCATGTGAGGAATATTGAAGTCTTCAAACTCAAACAGGTCAGTGAAAAGTCTCTTTTTATAAACAAGGGTAATTTTCATTAATTTGCAAGTAGGAAGTTAAAGCTACTCTGATCAAGCGTGCTGAATATTGAACATGTTTTAATAGGTTGATCAGGCATCTGAGGGGTGTGTCCTTTGAGGAGGACTATTATGCTTAGCCATTATCCCTTTTAAATAAAGCTTTTAAAAATTTCATGAGGAAGAAAATGCCTTTGTGGGCAGAGGACTTGCTCTCTATCTATGATTTCCTCTGAGTGCCTGGCTTATGGTGACAATATGAACTCTTTTATAAGGCAGCATAAAGCACAGCTGGCTGCCTCAAGTCATTTCTAAATTTCTTTGTCAATGCGTTGTATTTATGCCATGTGCTTTTTTGGCCTGACAGCTGAAGCGTCCCATCGATATATTTATGTCACATGACTGGCCAAGGAGCATCTATCACTATGGAAACAAGAAGCAGCTCCTCAAAATGAAATCCTTCTTCCGTCAAGAAGTGGAGAGCAACACATTGGGAAGCCCTGCTGCTTCAGAGCTTCTGCAGCACCTCAAACCCACCTACTGGTTCTCAGCACATCTCCACGTTAAATTTGCAGCTTTCATGCAACACGAGGTAAAGAGGGACCAAAAATAAATGTATTGTGTCCCAGGCACACTTTAGAATTCTCATGCAGGTAATCATGCCCAGAAAAGCAATTTAGTGGTTTTTGTTCTTAAAACCATGAAAAATTAAGTGGTGTTAGGGCTACTGTTTTATGTACATTAAAGAGATGTTATAAATGAGGGTGTAAATGACTCCTATTCTTCTTTAAGAACAGCATGAAATAGCTATTGTTCTTGAAACTTGTTAATTTAACTGTGTAAAAAAGCACTCTCCTGCTCTGTTGGGGAAGCAGATAACTTCACAATAGGTGAGAAAAAGGAGGCAACTTCAAAAAACCTGGTTAGGGAGTGATTGAAGAGAGCAGCTAGCTACCTGAGGGGGGGAGGATCCCTGTAGTACAGCTTTGCAGGTCTGGTAGCCTAGGTTTAAGCCAAACACCAGCCTGTAGTTGAAACAGTTATTTCTGAAGTGGTGCCAGTGCTTTTCCTCTTTGCAAGTTATTTATCTGTAAAAATGTAACTCCAGACCTTGTAAGATTAACGAGTCTGTTTCCAATTAAGTTACAGTTTTTCTTTTTACTCCAAGGCTGAATGTGCTCAGCTGAAATTAGTTAGTGCTGAAATGTAGCTCTTGCTTTATCTTGCTATTATCTGCATCCTGCTTCCTGCTATACTCCCAGTGAAGTCTGTCATTCTCTTTGTCCCTGCTAATTTTCTATTTCAGAAAGTATTTTTCTATAGAAATTATGCCTTTGAACCTGTCTATATATATATAGCTTGTTTAGAATGGTCAAATTTGACATAAGTGCTAATGATTGTGTTAACACCATTTGCTTCCTAGACGAACTCCAAAGAAGAGTTACCAAAAGCAACCAAGTTTCTGGCTCTGGATAAATGCTTGCCACACAGAGACTTCCTGCAGGTGATGAACATTTGCAGAAGGTTTTCACTTCAAGTATTTTATTTGTTTGAACTGCTAGTGCTGTTATAGGTATAAGATGAAGAATAGTGCTGATAGGTGGAGGAATTTTAAAGAAACTAGGAATGCTGGCTGTATGGAATGGTCTTTGTAGGATTTTGTCCTGAACTGAGCAGACTGTGTTGTGTAGGTGCAGTGTTTCCTTAATCCTGCCATTTCCATCCAGCTTAGAACGAGTACCTGACTCCACTGGATGAGTCTAAAATAGATTGCTGTGAGAGTGAGCTGCTGACAGCGTGTTTTCCAAATGCACTCAAGTGTTTTATTAGTCTTAGAGTAGCTTTTATTTATCATTGCAAGGGGAAAGTGGTTCATTGTCTGTCCTTTGGATGTGTGGTGGGATCCATTTCCCCAATAAACACCTCTGAAGTTGGAAGAGAATATGAGAATGGGCTCTATCTATGCAAAGGGACATGAATGCTAGTCCAGACTTAAAATCCTAGTACAAAGCTGATCTGGATTAGTACTACCTCCAGCAGCATGGAGGGTTTAATTACTTTGTGGAGTATTTAGAGTCTGACTAGGGCTTTGGCTTACCTACATGGTTTGATTTGGGTTAATGTCACTGAAGACAAAGTGATCTGAATTTCACTTCATCATAAAAGAGTTTAAAAATATTTCCTCTTAATTCATAGCTGTGCTAAGAGTGGTGTTCATACAGCAGAATGACTGTTCTTGTCAATTCTTGGTATGTATCCACTTAGAAGTGTCTTGGTTTGAAAGAGAGAGGTCTGCCAAAGAAAGCGTGACTCTCTCTTGGAATAGAAAATATGGCTCCCTACTCTCCAAATTATTACAGCTTTGAAATTATGGGGCTTTCAGGCAAAGATACGAGAAAAGCAATAACAGTTCTTTACTAGAAAATGTATATAAATATTCTCGGCCTTCTGGGCTGAGGCACTTTCCCCTTCGGTGCAGTTCCAGTCACAGCCGGCAGGGGCGCTGGTGGCTCCAGGCCGGGCAGGGCGGGGGCGATGATTCCCCCAGGCCTGCAGGGGGCGCTGTGGCGCGGGCTCGGCCGCCGCTCTGCCCGTGGGTGATGGCGGGAGAGAGGGAAAAGGGGCTTCCCTCGCAACCCCGCAGGGGCAGCCGGGCGCGGTGCCCTGCGGACGGCGGAATGGCTGCAGCAGGAACCTCGGGGCGGCGGCTGGAATGGCAGAGGCAGCACGCCCAGGGTGGCAAACGAAGTGTAGAGCTCTGCCAGGGGTGTTGGGGCGAACAGGGGTAGTTGGGTTAAAGTGTAGCAAAAAAAAGAAAAGCTTGAGCGGCAGAGAATGGCCGGGCTCCTGAAAGCAGCTGGGAGACGCTCCCTCCAGAGAAACCAGTCAGGGTCCTGGGTTTCCCCCTGGGGCACCCGAGTAGATGGTGAGGGTCCTTCCCAGGGAGGGTGGGTGTTAAGGTCCCAGTCCCACGGCTGCTCTGAGGAGCAGAGGCTCACCCACAGTAAGGAGAACCAGTGAAGGACAGAGCTCTGCGATGGCAGCGAATTCTCCCTGCAGCAGCAGCCTGGCACCAAGACCACAACTCTCACCTCTGATTTCTGAGAGCGAGCGAGGGCCAGCCCCAGCCCCTCACCCCAGCCAAAATCTGGCAGTATCTCTGCCTTTCCCGAGAGAAATCCCCCAGCTAAGAGATGTAGCACACTGCATCCTCTCCCTTGTCCTGGCCACATCTTTTTTCTCTTAAGTATCTGTTGTTCTGGTCTCTTAGGCAACAAATGGAAGAAAATTTCCTTAAGAGAAATTAAAAAAAAAAAAAAAGGAAAAAATCCTGTCCTCCAACAGAAGGCAGCATGAATTTAGAAACAGGCAAATTCTATTTCTGAGTTGCATCACTGTCCAGTTGCTGGCAGTAAGTGAGGAAGTGTGTTCTGCTTTTTAATTGCTGTAAGCTGAAATTTAGAAATTCCTTTTTTACTGTTACTGATTGTCCTTTGTTAGCCCTTCATGGAGGGCTGGCTTGAGAGGACTTGTTTGGTTGAGACCACTAGCTCAGTGTACTTTAAACTTCATTAAAACTCTGTACAGTGAAAGTAGCATTTGAAACTTTAATCAGATTCTGGTGTCAAGAGAAATAACTCAATCTGTTTTCTGTGTGTTTATAAGTAGATAATAGATGTGGAGCATGATCCCAATGCAGGAGACTCGTTGGAGTATGATGCCGAGTGGATTGCAATCCTCAAGGCCACCAACAATCTTGTTAATGTGACCCAGAGCTCCTGGAACATGCCTGAAAATAATGGCCTTCATGCCAAGTAAGTTGTCTGCAAAATAGAGATGAAAGTGTGGTTTGTTTGTTTGTTTTTCTGGACTGGAAATAAAGTTATATTGGAGTTGTGTTTCTGTTCTGCAGACTGAAATGCCTGTAGGACTTGCTAAATTCCTTGGAAAGAAAAGAGGATGTTGACAAAAGATATAGTCTAAAGCATACAACTTCTTTACTGTTCTACCTGGGCAGTTGGTTTTGTTTTGCAAACTTAGATACCAGCATTTGAAGGACAGAAACTATACCATGAGGCTGAAAATCAGCCTGGGTTATGGGCATGGGTTGACATAATACTCTAATCCTTGGTAGGGAGAAGGGTGTCTCAGTACTGACCAAAAGAAAATTAAAACCTTCCTGAAAAAGCACTTGAGGAATAAAGTGTCTGTTGTAAGATGAATTTATAATCCATCTTTGAAGGTTGCACTCTGTGGTGGGAACAGGCAGTACCTTTTGACTTGCTGCACTTATTTAAACTTTATGCATTTGTTTAGGTGGGATTACAGTGTGACAGAAGAAGCCATTAAAGAGGTGTTAGAAGAGCTGAACCATGACCTCAAAATTCCTTGCAACTTCACATTGACAGCTGCTTGTTACGATCCCAGCAAGCCCCAAAAAAACATGGAGCCAGTTCATACCATCAATCCACAGACCACTGAGTTCTGTGCCCAGTTTGGCCTCACTGACATCAATGACAGGATCCAGCAGGCTAAAGAAGAGAGCTCAGGACGAGCTGAATGTGAAGAGGAGGAGGAAGAGGAGATGGACAGTACTGGGTCAGCAGAGGAACCCAGTGAATACACTACAGATAATTCTGGCCTCTCATCCTTTAATCCAGATGAAATAATGCTGGATGAAGAAGGTGGTGATGAAGACTTGAGCACATGTTCTGTAGATCCCTCCCCTGACCACCCTCCTGAGTTCTCCACGAGCTTCTCTGACATCCGGATCATGCCAGACTCCATGGTGGTGTCGTCTGACGACGCCATGGACTCCAACAACGAGGAGCTGGAGAAGTCTGGTGGGAGCAAGCAGGTGGAGGAAAAGAGCTCCACTGAGAGGTCGTTAAAGCGCATTGGTGGTGATGAGAACGGGAACAGCGGCGTTAAAAAAATCAAGAGAAGGAACCAAGCTATCTATGCTGCAGAGGATGAGGATAAAACAGATTAATAGTTCACAGGGTGTGTAACTAATTTCTCTCCCAGCCTTTCTGTGGGAAGGTGGTGAGAATTGTACTGGACTACATGTGCTTTTAATGTTACATGATCTTAGTCATGTTACTTTCCTAAGCTCAGAGTAGAGGCTGGATGTACTTCTCACAGGGAAGATGATTTACGCAGAATAGACATGAAAGAAAGAAGCTGAGGCTTTTCCAACAAAGTACTTTGGCAAAGGATGTAAATCTCGTATATCCTTGGTTTTGCTTCAGTTCTTGGTGTATGGTGTACACTCCATATCTTCAGCTGAACAAGACTCACCATGCTTGTTTAACAAGAACTCTTAAACTGTAGCCTGAGTCCAAGCAAGAGGATGTCTGACTTACAAGACTGAATGATTTTATTTTACTGCTTTTACCTTGTTTTATACTGAATTATCAATACAAAGTAGCATACGCAATAACCCTGTGAATGAAATTTGAAAATAGAATTCCCATGATAACAAAACAGCAACAGAAGAATGAAGATTTTTGTTTCTGGTGATAGTAATGCCACAGAAAAACTTTGTGGTCATAAACAAAACAATATGTATTGTCCAGGATTGGCTTTTAATTACAGTTCTGATAGCAAACCAAGTCTCTTGATTTGGAGGATGATGGTTTTATGGGGACCATGGAAGGGTGCATCTCTGTTCTTAAAAACTCATTTTTGTTCTATTTCTTAAAACTTGAGAACAGTGTCTTAAAATAGAAGTAGTTAGGAAGGACAGCTTCCTGAATGTGGACCACTGTCTCAACTCTGACTAATTAGGGCTGTGTTTGGTGTTCATGCAGGGCAGTGGGTGTGTAAGTTGTCTGAGACAGTAACACCTCCATTATCATTAGAGTCACCTTTCACTTGTCATTTCAGTAGCTGTAACTTGCTGAACTCTTAAAACTGGATTTAAAATCTTCCAAAGCACCTTTGTAATCTTCAGATGAGGGAGAACTGAGGAGCTCAGGTTTTTTTTTTAAATTTTTGTTTTCAATTTGTTTTTAAAATAACACCAAAGAGCTGTGTTCAGCTCCTCAGCTGCCAGAATAGAGACCCTCTTGGAAGTTTCCTTTTTTTATTTTTGCCCTGAATTATTAGTAAATGGCACTCCTTTGGCCTAAGAGGCCACAGGGATAAAACTGAGTGAATTCATGAAAATGACAATGTTTTCAAGCATATGTCATTAGACACATTAACCTTCCTGACAGATGGAATTCTTAGATGGAATTCCTCATGGCCGTGCTGCCCCAAGAGCAAAAGTAGCTCCTGTGCTTTTCCTCCTCCAAGGCACAGGCACTGAGAAGGAGAAATCATCCTGACAGGAACAGGGAACTGGACAGGGAGCAGTGAGTGAAATACATCCGTGAGTGCGAGTTGTGTATCAGGCTCGGGAATTAATCTGTCTTTAAATCACTTCCATGGTCTGGAGTTCATCTTGCTTCCTCTCCTGTCAAGCAGTTCACTACAAAAACTAAACATGTTAAGTATTCAAGGGCTAGAAAAGGGCATAATTAATGCTCTCAACAGTTCAATTGACAGCTCATCTGTCAGAACAGCCACCAAAGAGCTGTGCTGAGGTATGAGGAGAAACTGGGAGTAACCGGGGTGTGACACTCAGGGTATGTAAAATGGCTGTAAACTGTCACAGCCATAAGTTATTGAAGCAGATGAGTCTCTTTAAGGGTCCTGTGTCTGCAGTGGTAAAATCTTAATCATGCCTCATGATCTGAACACTATAATGGAAATAAAGTGTTTTAAATATAAATTCTGTTATGGACTTGAAAAGCCTCCCAAGGAACCTAAGCATGGCATTGAGCTCTCAGGGTCTCTGCACAGGAATAGAAGATGTATCTTGCATGTAATAGACTTTTCAGTCTGATGCCTTTTGTTTTTAAAATAAACTTCTCTCCTATGTTGTTCCATGCCTCCCCCGTTCTGATAAATGTGTTTCTAGAAGGCAGGAGACTTAGACTCAATATACAGTACTGATTTTTGAACCTTTAAAGATTGTTTTATAAAGTATTTCAGCATCCATTGAACAGAGTGCAGCTGGTAAATACAGTGAACATAAATGTTTTTTGAGTGTGGATCATGTCTGACCTGTAGAGTTGCCATGCCCTTTCTTGCAGTTGTTCACACCCTCTTTGCAGTTTGCAGTGTCCATTATGGATTTTCCCTGTCGGCAGGATTCTCTGCTGCAAGGAGGATTCAGTAGAAGTGCTGAGCTTTTCTAGTAAAGGCCAGATACTTCAAAAATGAAAACTCTAGGGAATGCTGATAAATTTAAATTGGCTTTTAAGACCCAGAGTCTCCAGTACTCTTTAAAAAGATTTAGTCTCTCTGAAAACTTCTGAAATTTTGATGAGAAACCTCTGGAAAACCTTTCTCTGTACAACCCTTGTATTTTTTCAGTGTGTGTACTTAGTCTAAAACTATTTTTGTTGTTACTAGTGCTTGAGAAAAGTGTTGGCCTGTTCCGTCCCAGGCCAGCACACAGGATTTTTCACAGCATGTCATCAGTCTGCTCAGAAAACCAGCAAAGAGGTATAGCCTTGTTTCATAATGGACTATTTTAAAATTAAATTTATTGAAGTCACCTTGTGACTGCATCCTAAGGTATGTTTATTGCACTCCTGTTATCCTGTGCAGTCTCTAGCAGCTGCCAAACCTCTGTTTTCCTGGGAAGGGCATAGGTTGAGAGGTGTGAACCCGAGCTGTGATGTTTCTGCTATCTTTTCGTGCTTTTAGCATCCTCCTCCCGTTTAGGTCTGACTTCAGGGTGGGTACAGTCAGTGTCCCCATGCCTCAGGCTGTGTAATACAGTGGAGCTAATAAAAAAGTAGCAGATCACATTTTAGTGAAGTCCTGGGTTGTTTGGGGTGTTTTCTGTGAAAAACAAATTCAAAACCAAACAAATCAATGCTGGCAAAAAAAGCAATGACAAACGAAAGGAACCCCAACCGATTGTGTGCGGCGAGGCTGAGGGGAAAGGGCGGGCTCGGGCTCGGTCCTGCTCGGGCTCGTTTCGGTTCGGGCTCGGACAAAGGCTCGGCAGGCTCGGGCTCGTCTTCGGCTCGGGCTCTTTGCGGCTTAGGTTCGGCTCGGCTCGGGCTGGGCTCGGGCTGGGCTCGGCTCGGGCTCGTTTCCCCTCGGTTTCTGGCTCGACTGGGCTCAGACTCGGCTCCGCTCGGGCTCGCGTTCGGCTCGGGCCGTCACTCTCCGCGGCCCGCGAAGGCCGCGCCCTGCCCCGCGCGTGCGCACAGCGGGCACCGTTCCGCACNGGAGGGCCCCGGCGCTGTCGGTGCTGTCGGCGCTGTCCTTCCTCGGGGGCTGCGGAGCAGGGCAGGGGCTCCCGGGTGCGCTCGCAGCCCGCCCCGGCTCGGGGGCTGTGCC